>JANEYF010000991.1:0-175074 GCA_029963845.1 Rhamnusium bicolor
ATATCTATTATTATTATTTATTATTATTATTAATAATATTAATATTATCTATTAATATTAATAATTAATAATATTATTATTATTAATAATATTATTAATATTATTAATATTAATATTATTATTATTATTATTATTAATATTATTATTATTATTATTATTAATAATATTAATATAATAATATTATATATTAATATTAATCATTATAATATTATTATTAATCATATTATTATTATTATTAATATTATTATTATTATTATTATTAATATTATTATTATTATTAATATTATTATTATTAAGATATCATCCGTAAAATAATTAGAATGGATTCAGGGGGGTTCAATCGAAATCCTCGAGGTTTGAAAAAATATTATGATTATTATTATTCCATCCTGTAGTATCGCGAAAGTAGAAACAGTTTTGCGATAAAGCTTTCAATTCGGTGTACATGTTCTGAACGGCTGTAAACACAATGATGAGTTGTGTGTCCATATGGGCGTCTCTCCTCTTGTGTTTTCCTTTACAAAAATGTGTGTTTGTGTGTGTTTTTTTTTTTTTTTTTTTTTTTTTTTTTTTTTTTTTTTTTTTTTTCTGTGTCGGGGGTGTGTGTGTCATGTCTTTCTGTTTCCCGCCTATGGGATGTGTGTTTCCCAGTCTTTTTATCGAGCGTGTGTGTGTGTGTGTGTGTGTGTGTGTGTGTGTGTGTGTGTGTGTGTGTGTGTGTGTGTGTGTGTGTGTGTGTGTGTGTGTGTGTGTGCTGTGTGTGTGTGTGTGTGTGTGTGTGTGTGTGTGTGTGTGTGTGTGTGTGTGTGTGTGTGTGTGTGTGTGTGTGTGTGTGTTGTGTGTGTGTGTGTGTGTGTGTGTGTGTGTGTGTGTGTGGTGTGTGTGTGTGTGTGTATTTTGTTATTATTTTGTTATTGTGTTGTGTTTATTATATTAAAATAATATAATTTTTATTAAATATTATTATTATTTATTATATTATTATTATTTATATTATTATTATTATTATTATTATTATTATATTATATATTATTATTATTATTATTATTATTATTATTATTATTATTATTATTATTATTTATTATTATTATTATTATTATTATTATTATTATTATATTATTATTATATTTGTGAGTGTGTGTGGTGTGAGTGTTTTTTGTGTGTGTGTGTGTGTGTGTGTGTGTGTGTGTGTGTGTGTGTGTGTGTGTGTGTGTGTGTGTGTGTGTGTGTGTGTGTGTGTGTGTGTGTGTGTGTGTGTGTGTGTGTGTGTGTGTGTGTGTGTGTGTGTGTGTGTGTGTGTGTGTGTGTGTGGGTATGTGTGTGGGTATGTGTGTGTGTATGTGTGTATCTGCGATAACTCAAAAAATACTAATAGGATACTTCCCAAATTTGGCAGTTAAGATTTTCAACATTTTAGGTGACACATTAAATTTGATGAATGTGGTACCACCAGAAGAGACATAATGAATAAAAGAAAAAAAAAGGTACAATGTCGGAAAAAAAAAATAAAGAAAAAATTGCATTTCTAGACGAATCTCGACTAATTATGATGAAACAACATAACTTTATGAAAAAAAATCTGTCCCCATGTCTGCAGTATCGCGATAGCAACCACAGTTTTTGAGGAAACGCTTTCAAATTTGGTACACATGTTCTTAAAGGCCAAAGACAATGATAAATTTGGTAATGAGCAAAATTGGCCAGCTGAAGGAGGTCAACGGAACCCACACATTTTTGTATTTGTCTTTACAAAAAAATATATTCTTGATGAAAGATTATATATCATGTCTACTATATCAAGCAAATAAAATATATTTTCCAAGTACTTAAAGCTGTGGTAAACCGAATTTTTTTACACATTTGACCTATAAATAATTTAAAAATTTTAATAAAACATTTCAAAGTACGCTATTAAAATTGAATTGAAGTAAGTGAAGAATTAAATAGAATGATTTTTTTAGATCAGGATGATACACATATACTGGCATAAGAAAGTTATGTGCTGGCCACATCAGATATTTATCTATAACGAACTGAGTCTTTTAGTGATATGAGTCCTCATAAAATGCCTTGTGAGTTACTGTGGAAGTTAAAGTTTGGCCTTCACTTAAAAAAGTATTTATTGGGGGATTAAAAACAATACTAAAGAAGGGCCTAAGTGAACTTACTCAAAACCTATCTAAAAAACCACCCTCAAAGGGGCATGTTTTCTAAGTATTTTTTGTAATTTTGTCGAAAAACTATTGATTTTACAAAAAAAAAGTATACGAATTTAAAAAACATTAATATGAATTGAGGTATACACTATATATTTTAAATGTACGCATAACCTCGAAATCGGCGGCCAAAACTGAGAAATATATTTTACGAAGGGTGGATGGACATCTATGTCACACTGTTTAATTCATTTTACATATACTCATTTTGAAAATGGTGCCAGTCGATATTTTATTTATATGTATAGTTATCGATCGACATATGTATGTATAGTTGACACACAAATATAACATAGTCATCTTAAATTTAAAACAATTGTAAAACTTCTGGAATTTCTTTCTCAAAGCGACCGCCACACATGAAAGTTCTTACTGCGAAACAAAAAAGGTTTTTAAAGGTGCTGGTATAAAGAGTTGAAACAACGTCGAAAGCAGAATTATTCTGTGCCGAAAGAGTGACGGTAACTCTTTGTTTTTTTAGTAGCAAAGATGGCAATGATATAACTATGTGTTGAACTATAACCACAAATGTAACAATTAAAAAAAAATGTGATAACTCTAAAACAGAGAATCAAGGTAGGGTTGTATTATACAGGCACACAAAAAAGTTGTCTGTCCGGCAGACTGTGCCTCCATGAATTTTAAGCCCCTGAATATGAATTTGAAGTCGGTTTTAACGAGTTCGCTCTCGGTTTCCTAACCTCAAAAAAATGTGCGATATTGGTGATTTTTAGACGTTTTTTGAGGTTAGGAAACAACCAAGAGCTAACTCGTTAAAACTAACTCCGGATTCATATTCAGGGGCTCAAAATACATAGTCTTGTCTGCCGGACACCTTTTTTTTTGTGTGAGTGTTATCAAATAGTTCCAATGGGCAGGCACTTACAAACCGCGCAGATAATTTTTACGAATTTTACACATTGTTTTGTATCCCAGGTTCCCAGGTTCCCGTGTTCCTGCGATTAAAATTTCCGAAAAAAAGTTGCCAAAATTGTGTGCCTTACCAATATTCCTCCAATACTAAGATATGTCATAACTAAATTTCACCAGCTGCCACTAGCACATTATTATTTTGAACACACACAAATCATAAAAAAATTCTCTGTTGTAACTCTACCAGCAATATTGGTAGGAGCGTTTTATGCTAGAATGTTAGCGGACCATACACCAAACAGCGGCTCCGCGAAAGTAACTAACCGTACGCGGTAGTGTTGCTAAGCCAACTGCCAAGCTACATATAACATTACATACGATTATCTCGGCTTCCTACAAGTTCCTTCCTCAATACGGGAGGCATATATCACAGGTACAGGGTGGAGTAAAAAAAATTTTTTTTTAGTAACAAGAATGGGTAGTAAAAAAAAGTTGTCTGTACTTATTTCCTGCAGGAATTTTAAAGCGCAGCTTTATCGGATATTTTTTTTTGCCGCCGCAGTAACCTTGAAAATGAAAATTTTAGTTTTTCATTTTACGCGATTCGGGTAATGTGCAAAGTTTAGCATTAGTTCTTAGAAGTAAGCGTTTAAAAGCGCAGTGCCGTAGGACAATATCTTCTGTCGCCGCAATCGACTTGAAGATACAATCGTGAAAAGACGAGCAGAAAGAACTTTAAAATATACCCATCGACATCGAAAATTTCAAAATGTGAGCTTATTGCAAAAGAACAAGCTGACGAGGACTTCAGTATTAGTCACAGTTCTGAAACCAATTCTGACATTGATCCGGATTTCAGAAGTGAAGATGAAATCATAGTCTCGACATCACAGGGTAGTAGATTTCAAATGCGACTTACTCTTCCAACGCTTGCACAAGTTTACGATAGACACGGTCTTTCAGATAGATCAGCCGCAGCAGTTGCATCAGCGGTTTTGGAAGATACTGGATTAGTATCTCAAGCAGATCTATCTAAGGTGATTGATAGACATAAATTAAGAAGAGAAAGTACCAAAGCACGACATAATCTGCAACAACGAAACTTAGTAAAAGATAGGCCATTACAAGCGCTATATTTTGATGGAAAAATAGATGACACAATTGTTGTTGTAAATTCTGAGGATGGCGGAGGACATTCTAGGCGAAGAAAGTTAAAAGAAGAACACATTAGCTTGATAGAAGAACCGGGTTCCACCTACATTTGTCATGTAGTATCATTATCTGAATCAGCAAAAAATATTAAGGATGCTATGTGGACTTTTTTGTGCAAGAAATATGATATGTGCAAAATAATCGCGATTAGATGTGACGGAACTAATGTGAACACTGGAAATAAGAACGGAATAATTCGTAAAATTGAAAATCAACTCGGACAACCAGTGCATTGGTTTATATGTCTTCTACACACGAATGAACTCCCGCTGAGGCATTTAATAGAACACTTAGATGGAATAACTTCTGGTCCTCGCAGTTTTGTTGGAGAAATTGGTAAACAGTTAAAAACATGTGACAGTCTGCCGATATGCGAGTACGAACCAATTAAGACTTCTCTGCCAGTGCTGCATGCAGTAGATTTAGGCAAGCTGAGCACAGACCAGAGGTATTTGCTAGAAATATGCGACGCAGTAGACAGCGGAGTTTGTTCTGCAGATCTTGCAAAAAAAAGTCCCGGAAACTTATCCCATTCTAGATGGTTGACATGTGCAAATCGTATTTTATGTCTCTATGTATCTATTACTCAACAATCAAAGAATTTAAAAATATTGACTGAATTTATTATGAGAGTTTACGCTAAAAGTTGGTTTAAAATAAAAAGTCAACCGTACTCAACAGCCGGGCCAATGAATTTATGGCATATGATACATTCATCAAGATATTTACCTGATGAGCTGAAAGCAGTAATTGATCCAGTACTTGAACGAAATGGGTATTATGCTCATCCGGAAAATCTACTCCTGGCAATGTTAGAAGATGACCGAAGACTTATTCGAGAGTTAGCGATAAGGCGTATTCAAAAAGCTCGCAAATAAATGACGCAAGCAGTGAGAAAATTTGACATTCCCACTATTAATTTTGAGGCAGAGGATTATACGGATCTTATCAACAGGCAGGAATGTCCGATCACGGAACCACCATTCTAGTTTAAATTTTCAAATGAAGATTTAGAACAACAGATTCAGGAACCGGTCCCAATTTTAGATATACCAAAGTTTCCTTCCACAAGCAGTTGAGAGATGCGTCAAGCTTGTGTCTGAGGTTTCATCTGCTGTGGGTGGTCAAAAATCCAGAGATGGCTTCATCCGAAACAGGATTCAACACAGAAATAGAATTCCACAGTTTGAAACAAAGTCGCACTATAAGACCGCATAAATATTTCATAATACATAACACTCTGTAGTTTTTACCTGTGCTGTACTATTGTATTGCATTATTATTATTATGTTGTATACATTTTGTAGTTTTGTAGTTTTTACCTGTGTTGTACTATTTGTATTATATTATTGTCACTAGTATCTTATATTTTTTTCTTCCATCTCTTCCTTTTGTGTAAATATGTATTGTTCTCATTCTGTAATTGATCTTACGACTGTTGGATGATCTATCTAAATAAATAAATAAATAAATAAATAAATAATGGAGGGTAGTAGGGCAGGGCATGGGTGCAACGTGCAACCACTTCCTCGCAGTGGGTTCTGGGTGATTTCAATAGGAAATCAGCGAAAAGTTGCACCAAATGATATAAATGCATAACAGAATGTTGGCTTAAGGGAAAGTTAAATGTTTAAAACTATTGTGGCGGCAGAAGACATTGTCCGATAGCACTGCACTTTTAGACATTAATTTATAAGAAATAATACAAAAATTTACACACTACCCGGTTCGGAAAAAACAAAAAATAAGAAAATCCTTTTTCAAGGTCACTGCGGCGATAGAAAAAAATGTCTGATAAAGCTGCGCTTTCAAATTCCTGCAATAAATAAGGTCAGACAACTTTTTTCACTACCCATTCCCGTGATTGGAAAAAAAGTTTTTTCACCACCCTAAGGTACATATATAAAAATAAACACACCACATCAATTTTTATGTGGTGTGTTTATTTTACCTTTATTACATGCATTTTTTTAAACGTTTATTATAGGAAGCTTCAATGTAGATGAAGAGACATGAAAAATGTCTACGGGAACATCAAAATCATACAAATGTATTAATAAGGGGTACGCTACTGACACATATTATTTATCAGCATTTACTATCATTATTTTCATGATCACCGTAAGCAAAATATTGAAGTAATAAAAATATAAATAAACACGATATAATATTTATGGTCATACTGTTTATTAATTAAAAAATAATCAGTAAATGAATTGAATGTTAATGCATTTCGACAAGAGGCGTATTAGGTATAAGGTATAACGTTAATAAAATTTATTAAATCATGGATGCTGACAGGCATGTAATTAAACTTGTTTTACAGCAATTATTTTGAAATAATTTCAGTTAGTTTCAATTTGTAAAGAAATAAACATAGGTACGTAAATCCCTAAAAGTATGATTCGAAAAAAAGTCTTTAATTACAGATTTCCATGCTGGCGGAGTATTTAAATTACGCAAACAAAACAAGTAGGTATTTGTTTACATAGTCAAAAATGCATTTCTACTGTATGTTGAAAAAATTATTGGTATTTGTTTGAATTTTAAAACAACGTATTTTGATTTACATTCCGTTGGAATTTTAAGTGTGAAGTTAAAATAAAACAAGAGACTTTACAATTTAAATAAAACTTGGAACGTTTGTTTTTTTAATTTCATTTTGAATTATACATATTTGTAACTGTCTTGCTTACTCAATAATAATAATGAAATTGCTTTTATAAACTGCATTTTTACAGTTTTCGCATTTTTTAGGTCAATTGAGTTTCATACATATACACATTGTCAATTGCCATCGACGACACTGTTTCATCTAAGATGAAAAAAATTAGATTTATTGAATTTTAACTTCGTCAGAAACTAACGAATTTGAAAAAAAAACAATCCAAGGTTACTGAAGTTTTCGAGATATGAACCAAATTTTATTTTCTAAATTTTCGAAAAACCTCATTTTTAGTATTCATCCATTTTATTGATGCCTAAAAATACAACAAAAAACGGTTTTTATACTTTTCTTGTATATTTGTAAGCAGATGAGTTACAGAGGTTTTCGAAAATGTGAACAATTAAAATTTAAGTTTTTTACAGTTGTGAAAAACCTATTTGCACAGAGTGAGGCAATAGTGCGTCCGACTTCGATATCTCGAGTTCTATGATAGCTAGAAACTTGATTTAAAAACCTAAGTAAACTGGGCAAAAAAGTATATAACCGGAAATTGTTTTCGAATATACAGGGTGAGCCAAGACGATTCTACAGGGACAAGTAATGTTTTTTTAAATGAAATACCATGTATATCAGAACATTTTTTGAAACCCCTTTTTGGCCTCCTTTCACCATTGCATTATTATTGACTTTCTCGCAACCACTTGGATGTAATGATTTTTTTTGTTGAAATTATACCATATACACGTGTATATTAAAAATATCACTACAATCACAACTATCGATTTTAAGAAAAAATATGTTAGTACCAGTTGAGACATCTTTGTGATGACACTCAACCATTTTTACTTCCTAAAAGTATGCAGAGTGGCCAAAAGGGATTTTTAAATTTACAACTTTTTGAGCTGAGTTTTCTCAGTTTTTTCAAATGGAACAGCCTGTATATTTTTGGACAATGTGATGCAGGATTGAAAAACGAACATTTTTTGTACGTATAGCTATTTGTGACCATTTTCAATTTATTGAACAACAACTGCAAAATTCAGCAATACAAATTAAAGATGAGGGTTTTTTTCAAATAATTCAAGAAAAGGTATTATAATAAGTATGTTACATGATGCCTATTAAAACATGACACAGACAACAATCCAAAATTTGAAGGAAAGGAATGAATGCTTATAGAAGTATCACTCCTGCAATTTTATGAACAGTAGAAACATCATTCCAAAGACGCTTAGAAATGTGTATCAATCAAAATGGGCAACATTTTTGTCGGCACATCAAAATTATTACGACAAACATATTCTAATTTTATCCAAAAATAATTGAAACAACAATTTTGCAAATATTTTCCTAGTTCACATAATTTTTTAAATTAATATACGCCCTGTTCTAAAAACTGATACAAACACATAGCAAAGTTTCTAGAAATATTTATCACACAACAGGTACAGAGGTACCTTTTCGTAAAGACATAGACGCTACATGGAACTAACGAGCGCCATAGTATGCTTATTACGTCATTATGACAATGTTAACCTGCTTAGTTTTTTTGATACCGTCACTGAATAAACAATCTTAATTTAACAAAACATTTAATTCACTTATTCACGTTTATGACATCACATCACGTTGTTTATTGTAATGAAATGAATGAGATTCCTAATACGCCTTATCTTTATTATAGTGTACATTTTTAATTTGTATAAATTTTACGCGCTCTGGGAGCAGCAAAACACTATAGAGGTCAATAACAGACAACACCGAAATATGTATACGGCTTTCTTCAAAACATTTAATTTACCAAGCAATTAAAAGTATCCTTGAAAAAAAAGGCTTGAACTCGTATACATAGGCGACTACCAGAATAATTTACATTGTTGAATGAAACAAAAACTAATAAAATCGTTATAGTATATACTTAATATAATATAATGAATACGGTTTTTCATTTATATAATTGTTTTAAGAAAAATAGTTGAGAAATCAAGAACTATATTTGTTACGATATCAAAAGTTTAATAAACAACAATTTACTTCTTTCAAATATCGATTGATAGAATATCTTTTCTATGTGATTTCTAAAGTTGGCATATCGGTCCGCAAGTCATGCGAGGTGCCAGGTAGAGAAATACCCAAATACGTAAGCGAGTTAAGTTTACTATTTTAACAAAGACCAACATTTGATTTTAGTCTATTATTATGCCACGTGGTGTGTACAACGTAATTTATTCCTCTCCGTTGTATTGTTGAAAATTTTATTTGTTGTATTTTATTCTTGATATTAATTTAATAATAAAGTATGTCAGACCTGCCCAAGGGTAAAAAGCGACCGTACGCTGACAAAGTGAATAAATTTATCAGTGAATACATTTGTAATTAAGGCTACTTTTTATTTTATTTATTTTATATATATGTAAATATATAAAAACAAACAATAACATGAGGGACAAAGTTGACAAAAAACAGTATCCAGCCAGGACGACAATACCGTCCAGGTACGACTGGGCCCTCCTGGTTGCCGTAATTGTGGCAGCTCATGTCATTTTTCACCTTTTATCATTGTGCATGGAGGCATTTTCCTGCACAGAAACAAAAAATGCATTAAATTCATTAAATATAAAAAAATTTAATAATTCAGTCAATTTACAGAGAACATGTGGGTGAGTACACAGGAAAAATTCCAGAAAACCTGCTCAAAATAATGATTCTTTAATTTGGAAAATAAAAATTGACTTTACGTTAGTGGTGGGATTTGGAGTAGGAAAGGCGCGTCTACATATTATTGTAAGGCGTGAATTCCTAGATTTATTCTACAATGGTGCTATAATAATTTGTAAGGTGTGCAAGACAGACCTGATATGCTGGGACAAACGTGATTGTAAACGTCAAATATATTCTGAGCAACATAAAACTAAAAAAAAAATGGCGTGCCTTCGACAACACAGTTTATGTTCGATTTACTCTTAATGCTGATTTGCTGTGATGTTTCGCTGCGCATACTCGATAAACAACCATTTCAGGAGTTCTGGAATAAATACAATCCCAAGGTGACGTTACCAAGTCACACAATGTTGCTAACTATGTACCAACTGTAAGCGAAGACATTGTAAATAAGATCAAATGTGTACTAAAAAATACACGGCTGTGGTTATGTGTTGACAAGACGACATATTGTAAAAAAAATCTATTTTAAATATTATAGTACGTGTACTGGACTCACTTAAACCGATATTTCCACTGTTACCAGCTAGCAAAAGACTAACTGAGTGTACTGGCCAAACAATTACGCGGATGGTGCTGGCGACGTTAAAAAAAATTTGACCTGTCAAAAAGTCAAGTGTTGAGTTTGTGTCCGATGGTGCCGCGTCAATGCGTTTGGTAGGCCGTTCTCTTCATGAACACGGTTGTAGGTTGGTACATGTTACGTGTGAAGTGCATGCTTTACACCTTGTGGCAGAAAGTATTCGACAAGGTTTTCCAGTGGTAGATGCATTAATAGCAAGTACAAAAAAAGTGTTTCGTAAATCTCCTAAACGTTTTGGCGCATGTCATAGTATACATGATGCTGCAAAGTTTTTACAGATCTTTTCCAGTTTGTGATAATCAAGCTAGTTAAGAGGCTAAGTTGTACATACATTGTTATAAATTGAAAGTTTATTGCTTTTATTACTAGTTAATTTCTTTTATTACACTTATTATGATGCGTACGCCTATTTCCTGCGGCACATTTTTGCCAACTCTAGTGATTTCACAGGATAGCGTAAGTGAGATTTTTTTAAATAAATTTACCGTACTATATTTTTGTACGGGAATTATTGTATTGGAAAATAATAGCACACAGTTATGTCAATTAGTTCATTAAAAAATATAACGTAAAAGATTTAAAAATACACATTATGTAATAATTATTATAACTGTTTCATTCTTCTTCCGGAAAATTTCAAGCAAATTACACAGCCCCACAAAAAAAAAAAATTTTTTCTGACCTAGCAACGAGACGAGTATATCCTTATGTATTTTTGATCACTGATTCCGAATTCGGGATCAAAAAAGTCGTACACCCCCCAAAAAAAAATGTTAGAGCCAAAAAACACTCACTGAATAGGGTATGAGATAACGCTCTGAAAATGATGTTATCATTTTAATCAATCGTTTTGTTTAATATTTTCGGGAAAAATTGAATGTATTACGATAAAAATAAAGGTAAATTACAGAGTTCACCCTATTGGTATGAAACGTACCCCCATAGAGGGTGAGAACCCCCCTCATCTGCCACCAAACCAATTGATAACGACAATGACTGAAAAACATTTAAAAATGTTTAAGTTTCGTTAGGTTTGCAATAAACTGACGTAGAATTCACGTAATACCCAAAAACTACCCCTATAGCGTTATGAAATGGAAGAACGATATCAAGGAAGATGGGACGAACACATGATAGCAGACTATTGTTGGTCTCTGAAAAGAGACACGAGAGAACAACACAAACAACAGTCAGTAAGAAGATCGTTTGAAAATAAAGTTAAAAGATACCATAAAAAAAAGATTAAAAAAAGAAGAATTAAAAGCTACTAACGTAAGAGTACTTCTCACCCCCTTCAGGGATGCGTTTTATACCCATATGGTGTTAAGATTGGTGACAAATGACTGCTAATATCCTAGCCATAAGGATCTCTGCAAATAAGAACATCCATATAATGAAATCGTTATCAAATTTTATGTGTTTTCCTTTCTCTTTTCTGTAATTGAAGTTAAGGGTTGTTTTTCATAACGCTATAGGGGTAGTTTTGGGGTATTACGTGAATTCTATGTCAGTTTATTGCAAACCTAACGAAACTTAAACATTTTTGGATGTTTTTCAGTCATTGTCGTTATCAATTGGTTTGATGGCAGATGAGGGTGGTTCTCACCCTCTATGGGGGTGCGTTTCATACCGATAGGGTGAACGCTGCAATTCACCTTTATTTTATCGTAATACATTCAACTTTTCCCGAAAATATTAAACAAAACGATTCAGGGGGTGTTTTTTGGCTCTAAAATTTTTTTTGGGGGTGTACGACTTTTTTTGACCCCGGATTCGGAATCAGCGATCAAAAATACATAAGGATATACTCGTCTCATTGCTAGGTCAGGATTTTTTTTGTGGGGCTGTGTTATCTTTAACTTTGTATTTTTGTCTGTATTTTTATATCATATTCCTACTGATTCTGTGATTATGGAACGTGAAGGAAGCTTTGTTTGGGTGTTAGAAGATAGTGTAATTTTTTGTATACTTACTTGTTTTAACCAAAAGTGAACAAGTCCCTGTATTAGTTAATGGAGACCTGAACAAGTCCTTCTTTATTAAAACTAAGCAAGTCCTAATTATTTTTGGAATAGTTTGAAAATGTATCATTACTTTTTGTTCATATTGGGTATATGTGGTCGTGGAAATATAACAAGTTGTCTATCTAAAAATATATTCTTTTAGAACACATGGAATTGTCTCATAAAAAATTGTTTGATAAGGGAATTACGTACATATCTATTACTCTATCTCGCTCTCATATTAATACATATATGTATGTATCTCGTCAAGTTTTTTGGGGGAGCTCTTCAGTTATTTTATAGATTTTTGTGGTTACTGATAACAATCCATAGAGACGATGTCATTTTTGACATTGACGCAAAAATCAAATACTGCCAAAGCAATTTTCTTATTGGTTTTGATAACGAAATTAGATTATTTACGACACGCCAACTTCATTTTTTAACCTAAAATTATTCACACTTAATAATTTAATTTTCAAGTTAATATTTTTTTAGGTATGAAAACAATAGGATAAGCAATTTTTTTTTCAAAATAAACCAACATCTGAGTAATTCTTTTGGAACATAGGTTTACTTAACAAATTTTTTTAACAATTTGCAGGAGTTATTTTATACACAAAGGGAGTACGAGAAAACACTGTTCATATCTTTAAAGTAAACTCATAATACCACAGTACTGCCCATAGTGTAAGATGATTACTGAGATACTGCCATATTGTCAGACTTTGAACCACAAAACCATAACTATATTACCAATAATTAGAAGCAGCGACCAAACCAGGAAGAACGAACATTTTACCATATAGATTTAACCAAATTCGTAGTTTCCAATTATTAATGCAAAGAGAAAACAACACAATTGTCTACGACAAATATGTCGACAAATTGCATCAAAGGCGTACACGGTGTTCAATTTAGAAATTATTAATAATTGCCACTATATATTTTATGGTTGTATTCAAACGCATGTTGGACAACGATATACTTATCTGTTCTACCACATTTGAGATGAGCCATATGCTTCTTGAATCTAGTTTGAATTTATCGTCTAGGTTGTCCAACACTTTTGATTACAGTCCTTAAGGTGCGGCTACATTGCTCGTGATCCTGCTCGCGCTCGTGCTTGTGATTGCGCTTGCATTATTTCTTGCATTCATTACTGTTTGTCAAGATCATTCTGCTCGCAAGAAAGAGTGTCCACATTTTAGTCCAATGTTTTTGCGGTTCGGGCATGGATGATAACGAATTATTAGCGGCCTGAACCGTCATCAACTGAGCTCGTGCGCGCACAAAGCATTACTTTGATGTACCGCTACCCGACCGAACTGTCGAACCAGGTATTCGAGCTGATCGCAAGTACGTGGAACGTTGCGAATACAGCAATAATGGTTTTTGTTTTGTCGTGCGCTCGATGTTTTTCTTGCGCTTGCTGTGTTTGCTCGGGCTGTTTGCGAGCAACGTAGACGCATCTTTACAGCTAATTTCGTAAATCGCCGACTCCTCGTTTGTTTCAGTTTTGACTTTTGGATGGTCTAAAAGTTGTTGTAGTTTGTTTCCCAATCCAATGAACGAACTACTGTCATACCTATACGGGTGATCGAAGGTTGGTCATACGTAATCGATACATTTCTGATCTGCTCTTTTATTTTGAAAGGTCGAGGAATTTCGCAGTGTTTTTAAATTTACATTTCCTATTTATTTTATCATCTAAACTTACAGAATATCCATTACTCGTGGCTATATTTTTAATCAATGCCTTTTCAAACCTCTCCTTATTGAGGGGGAAGCTGAATAGGCGAATACATCTAAAAATGGTAGTTGTCCGTAGTTTTCAATTTCATATGAAGAGTGTAGACAAAGAAGGCGATATGTCAAAATTACTAGTTTCGAGAGAAACAGGTCTTAAAGGTTTAGACCTCACACCGAAGGTATTTTGCTAAACAACATTTCAATATATTTTAATACAGCAAAAATAAACAAAAATCTGAACAAATCAAAATGTTAATGCCTTTTCTATACATGTGGTAGTTAGTTGGGTAAAGTACTCTTGAATATGTCGGTCACAAAACCTCTTGGAGATTCTTCCATTTCATATTAAAATATGCTTTGACTCCTGACGCATATTTAGTAGTGATGCGTGCATAAGACGATTGCAAGTTATTTTCTGGAAAAACTGACATATCGCCTTCTTTGCCTGTACCCTTCATATGTGAATAAATGGTGACATAGTACTCATTGCTGTTCCTTCATGTTGTTCGAGGAAATTATCTTGTGTCGGAAAAAATTTTGTTTCATGCAAAGTTTAGTAAGTTGAATATATTATTTTACTGCATACACGTCTTGACTGAAATTATTTGATTCAAGTAAATCCTCGAGGTAAAGGTCTGTGGTATTGGAATACTTGGAAATAATGAACAAATGTCAACAAAGGTCAAAATTTCACATTCTTGTAACTGGATATTTTTTACTAAATTAATGAAATCATTGGAATTAATTACAGCGAAACAAGGTGGTGCAATTGGTAAACTTTCGAACTCCTCTGTTAATAATTTTGATAGCCAAATACCACAAATTAAATGGTTGATTATTATTATTGTTTATTGTTGATACTGCTGATAGTGTAAGGCGCGTCACTGATGATGTCAAAATTAATGATCAGCTACCGATAAAACATTTTGTACTTTGTGCAAATAATTTTTACAATTTATAGGTAAAAATAAGTGTTAAAGATAAAATCCACCGCGGTATAATATAATAAAAATGTGATTTGGTTTTCCCATGTTCTCACATAATGGCTATGGAGGTGGTGGCAATTTCGGTAAATGATTTGCTCGTCGGGAAAAAATAATTTTCAAAATTGTAAAAAACCCCTCCTAAATTAGTTGCTCGTGTCTGCCATTTAGTTATTATGTTAAATTGGCTATATAGATCCAAAAAAAATATTTGCCGGGCATATAGGACCCTGTGGTTTTTTTTTTAATAATTGTTAATTTGTATAGGGTGGGCAAATTTCGATGTTTGTTAGGGTAACTCGGTAACTGTAAGAGATTCAAAAAAATGGAAGACACATTCTCTATCTCTTTTTTTGAGACAAATTCACTGGCGAAAACAAAAATTTGTTATCATCTTTTGTTTTCGAGTTATAAACAAAAGTTCGATTTTTCGACTTTTAGACACATGTCAATATCTTGGTTGTTTCTAAAGTTATGAAAAAACAACTACTACATTCCTCAGGCACTTTTTTCTGTATGACACAGTGACGTCGAGAAAATTTAAACAATATAGGTGCAACTTCGAGTTATGGCATACAGTTGTATTTTTTTAAATGGGAATCATAGTTGGCTATGGTTTAGTTAAAAAGGAAATCTTTTTCTCTTTCAAACTATATATCATATGTGGGGTCGCTTTTGATGTGTAAGTATTTAATAGCGAAAATAATCTTTTAGTAGATTAGTTTTTGCGTTTTTTTATATTTATTCCAAGTAGGCGTGTGTCATCTATGACCGTGTTTATCCGTTTGTCAGTAAAGTACATATTAATAATTTTGTTTCTGTCATAATTACACCCCATTTAACCGTAAAAGTGAAGATGTCTTATGAAAATTACGAGAAATGTGATATGCTAGAATTAAGGGTAGATTGTTCATAAATTCCTCAATAATTTTCTGGTTTAAGATTTCGTAGTACCGTTGGCCATTAAGATTTTCTTGATATATGTGATATGTTAAAACACGATTGTTTGCAATGAAACACTAAAAGCGTCCCTGAGATTGCACGTCAACGGAACGGTGAGGGTTTATATCAGACCAATATTGCCCGTTGCCTGTCAACAATTCCTACACTGCTAATGTAGGCTTCATCTGTCCAAACCACATTTCTAGAGAAGAATGGATCTTGTTGACTTTTTTGACGATACCATATGCAAAACTCCAATCATCGCTGAAGATCAATTGGTTACAGGTGATGTTTTCTTATTGTATAAGGCCTGAATTTGTGTCTTCAAAATAATCAAAGCTCGACGTCTTGAAATCTCACAATCAGTTTTAATATGACGATTTGGAATTGAGGGATTTGCAACCGCCATTCCAATTACAGTTATAGAAGTTTCTTCAGCATCTTCAATGTTCTAATTTCTTGGTCTTGGCTTGTTGAAGAACCCACAATTAATGAGACTTTCGTTTAACCTCTTATAAATAGCTTTATTAGGTTGTCCTCTTTCTGGAAAGCGATTGATATATATTTCGAATGCATTATCACAATTGTTATTACTTTGAATAAAGCATTCTAGCATTTAATACTTCTCATATTTTCGTAAGATATCTTCACTTTTACGGTTAAATGGGGTGTAATTATGACGGAAACAAAATTATTAATATGTAATTTACTGACAATGGATAAACACTGTCATAGATGACACACGCCTACTTGGAATAAATATAAAAAAACGCAAAAGTAATCTGCTAAAAGATTATTTTCGCTATTAAATACTTACACATCAAAAGCGACCCCACATATGATATATATTTAGAAAGAGAGAAAAATTTCCTTTTTTAACTAAACCATAGCCAACTATGATTCCCATTTAAAAAAATACGACTTTATGCTATAACTCGTAATTGTTTTTGTTTCATTTTCTTGACGCCACTGTATTATAAAGAAAAAAGTGCCTGAAGAATGTAAAAGTTATTTTTTCATAACTTTACAAACAACCAAGATATTGACATGTGTCTAAAAGTCGAAAAATTGACCTTTTGTTTATAATTGGAAAACAAAAGACGATATAAAATTTTTGTTTTCGCCAGTGACTTTGTCTCAAAAAAAGAGATGGAGAATGTGTCCTCCATTCTTTTGTATCTCTTACAGTTACCGAGTTACCCTATACAAAAATCGAAATTTGCCCACGCTGTACAAAAAAAGCTTAATTAAATTATTTTCTCGTCCTACTCGTTATTTTTAATTTGTTCATCTTTGTCTCCAGAACAAGAAAAAAATAATGCCAGACGTGCATGTCGCTTCTTTTAGAAGATATTGATTAAAATATCTGCTTCGAAGTAGATATTTACTAGATAAGATTGTAGTATAGTATAATACAACATTATACTATAATATCTACATATTATACGTAGCTACCTGATTTAAGAAAAAATATAGTATTAAGCATCTTAAAAAATGTAAGAAAAAATTCCACAAAAAAATTATGCGATATGATTACTTTCAGCAATAGTTAATAAAAATCTGGATTTGAAAAATCAGTGACACTAATGTCTGGCATATTAATAATCATAGTTTTAAAATATAATAGATTTTTTTCCTTACGGGTTGCGGTTTTGACTACCCGCTGTACTGAAGCTTAAGCTTATTGTACCCCATAGTCTCATTACTCCATAAAACCCGTTCTATTCCAGAAGGCGAGTATACAGTTTATAGGAGCTCTGGCTATCTCTTCCGGGGTTAAAAGTGGTCCCTTGAAGTGTGTTAGTCTCATTGCCGTTAGAGCTGGGCATTCGCATAAGATGTGGTGGGGAGTTTCTTCCTCTTCACCACACATCCTACAATCTGGATTGTCTTTCACCCTCATATTGGTTAGGTGTTTGTTTAGTGTGCAGTGTCCTGTTAATATTCCCACTGCACACCTCAGCTGTTTTCTGTTCAGCTTTAGCATTTCGTTGGTCCTTGCTCTAGATATTTCTCCGATGAACAAGCGTGACTGCCTCTTTCCCGGTATCTCTATCCAGTGCGAGTAGTGTTTCTGTCTTAATAGTTCCTTTACCGATCCTTTCGCGGTGCTATAAGATACCCCGCAAGTCGGTTTGGGACCTGTTAGAATTGATTTAGCGCCTTTTCTGGCTAGCATGTCTGCTTTTTCGTTTCCCGTATTTCCCTGGTGTCCTCGTGTCCACTCCAGTTGTGTGTGTTCTGTAAGTTTCTCCAGGGACTCCAGGCAGTCTTTTACTGTTTTAAATCGTATTTCTACTGCTTCCAGAGCTCTGAGGGCTGCTTGGCTGTCAGTGATTATGCGGATTCTCTTATTTTTGTATGTCCTCCGTATCATTTCTTGTGCACAGACGTCTATTGCTGTGATTTTGGCTTGGAACACTGTTGCGATACTTCCAAGGTTCACGCTGATGTCTGTCCCTGGTTGTTCTCCCGCAACTCCTGCTCCATTACTGCTTGACGTTTTTGATCCGTCAGTACACCAGATGGTGTCATTTGGTTGTCTCTGCATCCTGCCTCCTTCTCCATCCCTTTCAGGTACTTTTACCCTGAAAATTTTTGTGAAGTTGTAGGTTGTGCTGATTCTGTCTGACTGCATATCGAGTAACCGATTTTTTCCTACATGTTGGAATACTTCAGTATGGTATCCTCTCCTTGGGATGGTCCCATACCCAGTTGTTTTCAGCCTGTATGCTGCCATTAGTGTCTCATTCTCCACCACTCCAATTCCAATTTAAAAGATTTATTCATCATTATAAAAATACATTATTAGAAGGTGTAGTGGAGGTAGGCCTAGCAGTATTTCCAAGGCTGCGGTCTGCGTTGTTGACATTGCTCCCGTGATCCCTAGACATGCAAGTCTCTGCAACTTGCCTAGTTTTCTCATCGCCTCTCCTTTTCCGGCCTTGTGCCACCAGATCAGGGAGGCGTAGGTTATTATTGGTACGACGACCCTTTGGTATAACCAGTGCACCATTTTTGGTTGAAGTCTCCAGCTCTTGCCTACCATGCTTCTGCAAGTCCATAAGGCCCACGTGGCTTTGATGGTCACTTTGTCTATGTGAGCTTTGAAGTTCAGCTTGGTATCTAAGGTTAGTCCCAAATATTTGACTTCATTGCTCACCTGTAGTACTTTTCCCCGAAGATATAGTTTCCTCAGGTTTTAGAGTTTTCTTTTCCTTGTGAAAGTCACCACCGTGGTCTCTCCTGGATTAACAGAAAGCCATTCCTGTGTGCACCATCAATCTACCGTGGTGAAAGCTCTTTGCATCATCTCTGATGCAATACTCTCAAATTTTCCCACTGCTAGGATTGTGACGTCGTCTGTATATCCTTGCGCATATATTCCTCGCTGTTCCAGTTGTGTTAGGAGCTCATCCATAACCATAGAACAATTTAGCCCCAAGTTAGTCACGAGCAAATAATTTAATACTCCGTTTTTTTTTCCAATTTTGAAAATTCGCCTCTCATTATCGCAGTATAAATAAGATGGCAGACCATTATTTCTTTCTGTTTATGACCTAATTAACATTTCGTTCATTGACGAGCAAATCATTTAAATTGTTTAATATCAAAATACTCAAATGGAGTATTCACTATTCAGTAGTATTTAGTGCTATACCTATTAATAATGAATATTCGAGGATCTGGATTATTCGGATAACTATTCGAATAATTCGGATTATTCGAGTATTCGAATATTCGAATTATTCGAATAGCTATTCGAATAATTCGAATTATTCGAATATCCGAATACTCGAATAATTCGAATATCCGAATATTTGAATATCCGAATAATTCGAATACCTATTCAAATAATTCGAATAATCCGAATAGTTCGAATATTCGACTATTTTTTCGAACGAATATTCGAATACTAAAATCTGGAAAATTCCCAGCCTTACATGAAAGTCTATTTTCGAGAAAACTGTGTTACCTATCTCGGCTCGGTGGTTTTGGGGATATTCTAAAAAATGTTATTTCATTAAATGCCTATAAAAGCATATATGCTATATATATTAAAAAATTAGGTTATGTTTACAGAGCATTTATATGTCATTCAATGATATTTTCATATAGACATTTGGAATCTACACGCAAAAGATATATAGGTAGGCATTTTCAAAAGTTTAGCTAATTTTTTACTGAAAATAACGTTAAATTAAACACCGTGTACATAAGAAATATTATGTATTAAAATTAATTATTATAAAAACAATAATTGCAATTTAACATTTAAATTGTAAAAGGTTTTCTGTTAAAACTGTGCAACAGAACAACAATGTACTTTTTATTAAAATATGATAGCATATGTTCATGTTTATAAGTTATTGTTAAATATCACCTGTATATATTTTTGTTTAATTATTACGTAATATTTGTACATAAAAACAGCAATTTTTATGTAAATAGAAGAGGCAATGATTGTGTCTACTAAAACCAGTGGCTTGCTGAACACGTTTGTTTCTTAAACATTTTTTATACTCGGCTGCTGAAAATATCCAACCAATAAATTTTATACTGAAGTAAAGTGAAATTGAAATAGTAAAGATGTGACAAAAGGGGCTTATTTTATGTGACAGAGTTCATAAAAATATATCTGTGGTCACACAAATAAAGATTTACAAACTTTACTAAATTAATAATAATGATAATAATAATAAACACCACGGAAATTAGATAACCTCAGCATCCAAAGCCTAAGCTGCCTAGAAGAGGGACACACTTAGAAAAACGTGTACATCCAAACATTCCCACCGACGACATTGCCAGTGCCGATGACGGTATTAGAACCAGCAGCTACGACAGAAATATTTTTAGTCACGCTCGCCGTACGCGCTCTAGCTAACTACTGAGAATATCGATACATTCTTTTGCAATATTTCGATGGATCGATACCTTGGGATCCGATCCGTTTCGATACGAAATATCGATACTCTGCGTCGTATAGGAACATCCCTACAACTACACCACCAAGTAGGTATAATAAAATAATAAGTAAATAAACGAAAAACGTAGCACTGAATCAGTCGAATGTATGGTAAAAACGCCTGATGCATGGTTTATCAGATGATTATTTCCAGAGAGATATTGACCTACTAATATAGAAAAGAGGCAAAGCTCATTTTTTTAAAATTCTCCTTTTTTTAAACCGCAAGCTTTCATAATAAGTGTATTCGTTCTAATAATTATTTTCCCTGAATTCTAGTTAACAGTTTAATTTAAATTAATTTAATTGAATTTAAAAAATATTGCATTGGTCAATTTAATATGTTGGGAATAACATTTCGTATGCACGCTACGAGTATACGCAGTCGTTGTCACTTCCACTCGCACAAGTAAGCGTAATATCATTGTCTCCGTTCTCTCTTTAACTATTAGTTGTAGCTTTGATATTTGATTTCGAAATCAGATGTTAAATTATGATGTTAACTATACTGACAATTAGCGCTAGAAAAACAATCGATTAAATAATCGATAATCAATTAATGGTTAATTTGATTATTGTTCAATAATCGTCTATTATCGAATAGTCTATTACCGATTAACCGATTGTTGAGTAATTGAACATCGATCACGAATAATCGATTAACGAATAATCGATCATCCAGTCGATCACGAATAATCGATTAATGAATAATCGATCATCCAGTATTCGATTATCCAAAAATCGGTAATTAAATAATCAATAGTTAGGTTAGGTTAGGTTTGTTGTGAGTGGGTCTCAATAGACCCTCCACTGCGGCCATCAGCAGGCCTATTGTGGCTCACGCCTAATTATATTTCACCCAATAAGTTCAGTCTCTTAATGAAACTGATAACTTTATTGGGTGAGAATGTGTCCAGATCCTCTGGCAGCAGTTGCCCTTTGCCAAATATTGAGAATCGGATCCTCTCCACAGCGGGACAGGTGCATAAGATGTGGTCTGCCTTCTCATCATCCTCCAGGCATAGACGGCACTCGGCGTTTTCCGCTAGGCCGAGTTTATGCAGATGATAGTTTAGTCGGCAGTGCCCGGTATATAGGCCTGTTAGAGTTTTCAGGTTTACCCTGTTTAACTCTAATAGTTTCTTAGCTCTTGATTTCAAAGGGTATTTTATAAACGCCTTCGAATGAACTAATCTTGGTAACTCTTGCCAATACTGGAGAGTTTGCCTTTCAGCCCAGGTTGAAATATCCATCTTGGCAGTACTTGAGAATAATCAATAGTTGGCAAAGAGTTAATAAGTCATCGATCAATAGGTTTGTTCGAAGAGCTCATGTATGTTATTTTTTGCATGTCGCTTTGGTCTTTGGAGGTTGGGTTGTGTTTTATTATTTGTGCTAATATAATAAGTAATAATAAAGCCTGGAAAAAATAATCTTGCCTGCGGCACGCCCGCAGTTACCGCCGGCCTGGCCCAGTTTGATGAAGCCCAGCCTTCAGTAAATCTATCAGCAGTTATGAAAGTGTTGGTTTTTAGCTATCATCTCACATTATATCTTTTGAGCGAAAGTGGTTTGCCATGGTTCCTTATTAGTCAACTTACTTTTCCTGTCATGGCCAGACAGATTACCATTTTTTTAAACGTTAGATTTTGGGTTTTTAATGTCATCGTATCCAAAGAATACGATTTTTCATCATTGCTACTTCATTTAGTATTCTAGCAAAACAAGGAAAATATCATATTGTAAAAAATAAGTATACAGAGTGATTCAGGTTTTATCTTGATAACTTCAGGAATTGATAGAACTCTCCAAAATAATAAGGGTTTCTCTGATAAAGTATATTCCAAAAGCGGATAGATGGCGCCAAAGTTTTTTAAGAATATCACGGAAAGGGTCACCATCTTCATATTTGGTGTGCTTACTTGGTTGGTCATAAGCATTATTTAGTGGTGCAATTGTAACAATCCTCACATCAGGTGATACTTTATAAAGGGGGAGTGCACCCTAAAACCGAAATTTTTCTGTTGCGCCACCGGTTAAATTTGACCTTAAAGCTTAAATTTACCATCCTTTTGCAAGTGATTTCTATTCTTATACTTTTTTTGATATTTTACTTTATTTTTGAGACATTTGACAATATGCGTAACAGTGCACAGCACTGTTGCGTACATTTTATTTAATAAAAAGTGCCAAGAACCTCAACTATTTATTAACAAATAATAAAAATAATTGAATAACATTACAGTAAATGCTCAAAGTGCATACTTCTAGCTTCAATACACTTTTGACACCGCCGAATTAGTGTATTAATTGCAGCGGTTATTTGAGCAAGATCATCTGTTATTTGCTCACACGCGTTCCGTATTCTTTGAATTAATACCTCACGAGTATTTATTGGCGTATCATATACAATGAGTTTCAGATGGCCCCAAATAAAATAATCAAAAGGACTCAAATCTGGTGAGCGCGGTGGCCAAGCCATTGACCCTTCACCAGAATCCTGATATTTTGGTGGTTGTTTTCTAGACGTCTAATCCAACTACGTGGATCTAACTGGATCCAGTTATCTACGAGTAAATTTAAGGAAACATCTTCAAGTAAATCGTCAAGAGAGTTTTGACGGAATTCATTAAATAAATTCGCATTTAAACGAGGAGCTATAAATGCCGTCCATAAAGGTTATTATTTAAAACACCTACACATTTACACTAAACTCTTGCTGAAACGTAGATTGCCTGATACATCCCCAAACATGAAAGTTATGGTACTTTACAACTCCAGCTCTTGTGAAATTAGATTCGTCTGTCCATAAAACCTTATGCAAAAAATTGAGGATTGACTTCTGCAGAATCTAAAACCTATCTACAAAAGTTGATACGTTTTCTAACATCTCCAGGAAGCAAACCTTGTACTGATTGTAGATGAAAAACCTTCCAATGATCTCGTCAAAGTGCTCTTAACACTCGTGACTGAAATACATGGAGCTGCCGGGCTACTCAGCGTGTGTTGGTTCTGTTTGCATCAAACATACGAATAATTTTGGTCATTGTTTCTGGGATGCAAGTTACGAATAGGTTCATTATTGCGGCGCCAACCATATTCACAAATATTTCGATGCACGTCTATAAAAACATGTTCATTAGGAACTCTTCTCTTAGGATAATGTGTTCGGTATTCTTCAACTGCAGCATTTGAATCGTCGTTACAGAAGCTGTAAACAAAATAGATATCAGCGTATTCTGCATTGGAAAAAGCTCTTGGCATTTTTGTTTAACAATAGTGGTACTCTCGAATGGCATTAATAATTATAATACCTCGATAACCATCAGTTTGAAGAAACTCTATGAGTTTGTCTTTCACGGCTTGTTTTAATACTAAATAAAATTTACGCAACAGTGCTATGCACTGTCACGAATTTTGTTATATATCTCAAAATAAGGCAAAATATCAAAAGAGTATAACCGGTGGCGTAACAGAAAAATTTCTGGTGGATTTTAGTGTGCACGCCCCCCCATGTGAGGATTGTTACAATTGTACCACTAAATAATGCTTATGAGTATGACCAACCAAGTAAGCACAGCAAACATGAAGATGGTTACCCTTTCCGTTTCCGTAATATTCTTAAAAAACTTTTTTAAATAGTAAAGTTTGGCATCATCTATCTCGGTGTGATAAAGTTTCTGGAATATACTTTATCACAGAAACCTTCATTATTTTTTGGGAGTTCTATCAATTCCTGAAGTTATCAATATAAAACCTGAATCACCCTGCATACTTATTTGAATCAAAATTAATTTTAAATAGTGATGGGATAATTCGAATTTTTCATCGCTCGATTATAACTAGTTGTATGCTGAGCACAACCGAGACTAACCGACACTCAACTGTATTAAAACATGTAAATCATTTGAATGATTTGAGTGAGACTTCATATCTCGGATGGCACAATATACGAGCACTGAGAACTAGAACGGTAACGGGTGCGCGGTGACTCAAATAGGTAAAATAATATGTGAAAATAATCCAGTGATAGTAATTAATATGAGTGACGTTTGGCGGCGCTAGTTTAAATTTCAAATTTGCTACAGCTACGATATAAATAAAATATGGCGTCTCCTAAAATTATATTGAAACAAAATTTGTGATAAAAGAAATAATATTAAGCATATTATATGCTCACCAATTGCCATTCGTTAAATTTAAGGCGTGAAATGCATGGCATGCGCCCAATAAGCAAAGAAACAGAAAGCGCTGCCGATGTAGAAACATACGAACGGTGCTGGTACTCATTATTTAGCATCGTGTGTTGTATAATTCGAATGACATATTCCATATTTCACGAGATTTTAATAAAAAAAGTATTCGAGTGATCATTCGATTATCAAAATAACTCGAGCACCAATCATTCGATTATCGAAATCATTCGATTATGCCCATCACTAATTTTAAATGCAAATCCCATTAAAAAAACTTCCAATAGTTCACTTCATTTTGTCAGACCTAAAATTAAAATCTGTTTCATGCGAACTAAAACTAATTAATAAATTTAATATGGCAAGTGTAATATGTATGTAATAATAATAAATCAACCAAACGAAGGTTGGTGTTCTCATTGTTTTTATATCTGGTATCTGATTGTATATTCAGGTTGCATACATGTCCTTTGTGATGTATACGTAATTCCAATAATTTAAATATGATATTTAAAAATTAACCTGATAAAATAAGATTTTAAAAATATTTTTAAAACAGTATGCTCTTTTTGTCTGGACGCTTATGTTCCCAACATCATTACATTGTTTTGTTTGTAATCTGAGACTATTTGATTTTTAGAATGTTTAACATATTTTGCATTTTCACAAAATAAACATCTGTTCCTACAGTCATGTCATAAAAGTTCATGGGAAAAAATGGCCTTAGACTGCAATTATCAGTTCAACGTGCTGATACTGTAAATATTTTAATAATTATAGCAATACAACTTGTTATATTACCGTATCGAAAATTTTCTTTAAAGTTCCGCAAAGCAACAAAATATTAAACTATTTAATTTATTACTGAAGTATGTATACTCATTGGCAGTTTATTTTACTTATATCGCAAATATTATGAGAGGTATTGGGAGCTCGTTTACACAGACAGGGTGGTTCATTTTAAACGGCCCAGTCAAATATCTTGTAAAGTATGTATTGTATGAAAACATGTTTTTTCGTAACTAGCGATTTCTAGATCATTTCAAGGTCAGCTTTGGGTTTTTATATGGAGAGGGGTATTTTTTCTTCCGGAATTCGATAGTGCGTGATATTTTACGTAAAAATTAATTTTTAACACGTATCCCAACTAGTACGTGGTCCTATAAATTTTAATTAAATGACCAAACAATCATATTAATGATTTGTAGTAGATCACAAATCATCTATATGATTGTTTAGTAATTTAATCTACATACATTTATAAGATCAGTGTGGGAGTGGTCTTAATTCCAAACATAGTTTTTAAGGTTTGTTTTCTTTTTTAGGACTTATTACCACATGAAGAATTATTCATGTGGTAATAAGTCTCAAGAAAGAAAAGGAAAAATTTAGAGAATGTAACAAATAACATTCAGATAATCAATAGTTTTTGAATATAAAAATATCTAAAGATTTTCAAGACAGATTTTTAGCAGTCCTCAAATCCACGGTCAAAGACACTTGGGAGAACTACCATGATTTTTTTGATATGTAATTAGTTTTTTTTTTGTTTTTGACTGTTTTTTTGGTTTACGATATAAAATAAAATAAAAACCCAAAAAATCATGGGGTGATATTCCTTCAAACCACCGTTCGTGACCTTAGGTTCGGCTACAGCAAGATTGGAGACACAACAGAATTTTTCACAAGTTTTAATTAAATCGCTTTTTAACGATATTAAGTAAATCAAATGTAATAATACTTCAAGGAATACTCCGTATAAGATTGAAATATGTAATTAATTGTGCCTGAAATATGGAAACAGTTCATAATTAATTCTGAAAAATGATAAATGATAGACGGAGATTTTTAATCTGCCCTATTTTAAATTGCACATTATTAATATTGCATAATTGGAAATGATATTATTACTGATCAGAAATGAGGTCATATCACGGCATCTATATGCTTTTAAATTTTATTCTAAAAATTGCAGACGTGCTTGTATGTATGTAAATACACATGTATGTGGAAATTGTACAGGTATGTACGTAAATTGTGACTTGTGACAAAATAATTAAGCATGTAAAAGATACTATTGTTATTTTTCAATGTTTTTGTTACGTCCAATGTTGTAAATCATGTACTGCACTTATGCTTACGATTTAGTTGTAATTTGTTATCACGTGTAGTGATCTGATGATAATTAAGTACGGTATTAAAATTAAAGGCAAAATGTATTGAAAAGATGTTCAATGGAAAATTGGTTTTAGTTTTTTTTTTCATCATAGCAAGTAGTGTAATGGACCAGCGAAACAATCAGATTTCGCTATATTGTAAAATATTTTTGATTTTCACAAAATAACTCATTATAAATGAACAAAACATACACTGCATACAAGAAGTATTGCACAAATTTATTTCCAGCTAGGACTCTTTATCCTAATTCCGCATATTTTGAAACTGAACTCCGGATTACAGGATGGTCCATGTTCGAATTATAGCGGCAATATTGTGTTATTAATAAAAAGTATTGTACAAATATCAATATGGAATGCAATGGAATGAAAAAATTGCGTCATATTTAAAAAAAACATTCGATGATGTCACGTCATAACCCGAAATGGATCATCCTCTAAGTTGGAGTTCAATTTCAAAATATACGCAATTAGGATAAAATATTAGCCAGTTTCGGGATTTTACGACCGAAATAAACACCTTGTTTTTAGTATAATATAAAAAAAACAGTGGGACACTTTGTTGTTTCCGAGAAAAAATGATAATATTTTAAGAAATAAATTTGTTCAATATTTTCATTCCAATTACAAAAATTGTAATTATTGAAAAAGCTGTTTTAATGAAACAGATATAACAATTTTACATATTAATAATTGTATTAAAACAAAAAGTGAAACAAACCGCACACGGTTAGTACGTACAATTAATTGGCTAGAGCAAATTCCAGCTCCGACGAAGGACAGTGTCATGAATTGTTGTGTCCTGCCTTTTTTTGCTTAAAACTCTTTTCTTTTTTTTGTTTTAAACCTGTTTAAAACACATCGTCATGTTTTAAACAGTTTTAAACTGTTTTAAACAGTTTTAAACAGTTTTAAACTGTTTAAAACCGTTGAGTGAAGAAGTGCGTTCCACATTGCTCTCTTTCTCATTCACCTTAATTCCCAGCATCCCACTATCCACATATTTGTTGACCGTGTACTACTGTCACCATTTTCGTATAGCAGTGTCTGTAGTTGATCAGTGCGATACTATCTTGGTTCCGAAACTACGCTCTGAGAAGCCTAGGATTTGTAATATTAAACATTTTAATTGTTTTGTATTTAAATAATATAATTTAAAAACAAATTAAGTTCCTCTTCTTGGTAAAAGTTAAAATATAGAGTGGAATGAAAAATAATATTAACTGAAAATTTTTTGCTAATTATTTTTTACTAACTTTTACAAATCTTATCACAGATAAGTATAACATATATCTTTTTAAACAATTATTTTCCCGGCTATTTGCCAAAACGCTGAAACTTGGATTACAAAAAAAGATAATACCTATGCACATTATGTTCAGTACAACTAACTCAATAATGTTATTTTTAATTTCAACTATTCTGTCTAGTAAAACCAAAAATAAATAAAACACAAAGTACTCACCAGTTGACACTCACTTTAAAAAACTTTAAAATATCTACCGACACGTGTTTCTGTTTGCATTGCTTCATCAGGGTAGCCAGCACATTTAAAGAATCCAAAGTAAGAAAACTTGTAAACCTTAATGTAATAAACATTAATGGCTTCAGAGAACAGAATAATTGAAATTATATAGTGGAAATACCCCTTTGGGTCGAATAAAATAATTTAAAAACAAATTAAGTTCCTCTTCTTGGTAAGAGTTAAAATATAGAGTGAAATGAAAAATAATATCTTTAAATGTGCTGGCTACCCTGATGATGCAATGCAAGCAGAAACATGGGTCGGTAGATTTTAGAGTGAGTGTCAACTGGTGAGTACCTTGTGTTTTATTTATTTTTCGTTTTACTAGACAGAATAGTTGAAATTAAAAATAACATTATTGAGTCAGTTGTACTGAACATAATGTGCATACTATCTTTTTTGTAATCCAAGTTTCAGTGTTTTGGCAAATAGCCGGGAAAACAATTGTTTAAAAAGATATATGTTATACTTATCTGTGATAAGATTTGGAAAAGTTAGTAAATAATAATTAGCAAAAAATTTTCAGTTAACATTATTTTTCATTCCACTTTAAATAATATGTTTACTAATTATTAACTTTTTAACTGAAAAGTCACGATTTTATTTTAATTACGAATAATTTCTTGTTTACAGAAAATAAAAAACTGGTAAATTAATAAAATTTTAATAAATTCAAAATCTTTTAAAGAAACAACGCGACAGCGTACGTTTTGGAGAGGATACGAAAAATCGCACTTTGAAATTAAAATTTTATTAAATAACACCTAAATTAAAGAAAAATATTTTAAAAAACTTTTTATTATATTTTTTATATATTTTAAAAACATTTTATTATTTAACAGAAGAATACTCATTCTAAATTAATTATATTATTATCTCCTCATCCCTCAAAGTGAGGAAGTTATGTATTCGTGAAAAAAATTTTTGAAAATTTTTATAACATTTCTGGACAAATCTCGACGAATTTTGACGATACACAAAATTTCAGACAGAAAAAATTTTCTGTCTGTGTGTCTGTTCGCGATAGCAACTACAATTTCCTCACCCCTCAAAGTGAGCAAGTTATGTATTCGTGAAAAAAATTTTTGAAAATTATCCAAAAAAACTAAATTTTCTACAGCCGTGTAGAAAGGTATCCAAAACACTAAATTTTCTACAGCCGTGTAGAAAGTCAGAATTTCTAACATGCAAAGCAGTATTGAAGTTACTTCCGCAATAGTGTGTGTAGTATTATTTTCATTTGAAGTAAATATAAAGTAAAACTAATCAAGATAGGATAGATTTATTGATGTCAAAGTAAAACAAAGAAGGTTTAGTGCCATATCCCAAAAAAAAAAACAATTATGCAGCTACGGACACGTGTTTCGGAGTCATTGCCCCCCATCAGCGTATCGTAGCTCAGGAATTGGATCCAGTACGGGATAGATCAGGAACAAGAATTAAAATAGGACTGGAAAGTATAATACACACACAATTGAGTAGGTACTGTGAATTGTACTTTCCAGCCTTATTTTAGTTCTTGTTCCTGATCTATCCCATCCTAGAGCCAATTCCTTAGCTACGATACGCTGATGAGGGGCAATAACTCCGAAACACGTGTCCGTAGCTGCATAATTGTTTTTTTTTGAGATGTGGCACTAAACCTTCTTTTTGTAGTAAAACTAATGTTTAAAATACAAAAAAACATCTTTTAAACTATTCAAAACATGTTTAAAGCAATCTTGTTTTAAACTGCAAATATTTTAAACACTTGTTTTAAATACCTATAACAATCCTGTGTGTACCCCCTCCCGCACAATTTCTACCTATAGATTTAGAGACTGTCTAATTTATATGCTTTGGTTTCGTTTAGGTGAAAGATAATACACGCCCCCCTATAGTACAATCACTAATTAATAAAAACATAAAATTTAATTCAAATTAAAAAATAAATAAACGATTTCTAAAAAATAATAATGTTGACTTTTTAAATTTTATTTGAATATTCAGATTCTAATTTCTTGGGATCTTCATAAGAGGCAAACAGTGGCAGTTGGTAAAATTATAGCATATATTGGAGCATGGGACCCAAAACCCAAGCGATACCTACTTTAAGACAACTATCAAAACTATATGAAGATTTACAGAGAAAAAAAATTGCGATTGAAATTTGTGAAAATTACGTGCTCCCACAAGTTATCTATTTGACAATTTGTAAAATATTTGCAAAACATCTTTTTTAGACTCAAGTGGAAAATATTTCGACAAATTGCTAATTTCATCAAAAAATATTGCTTTTTTATCAAGTTAAACCATTTTGAAATTTTATTTTAGATTCATTTTTCACCGTGCAAATTTCAAAAAGGTGTAACTTTATAAAAAAAGGCAATATTTTTTAATGAATTTTGAAATTTGGGTCATTCTGTACAACTTTTTTTTCGCAATTTTTTTCTCCGCAAATTTCCTTCTAATTTTGATATTATTATCTCAAAGTATCACTTTGGGTCTCATGCTCCAATTCTTAGATACCTACATATGCCATCACTGAAACTTCACCACATTTATGGTGTGACCCAGTGGCGGCTGTTATGGCTGGTGAATTTAAAAACGTATTGGTAAAACGTCGTCCTGATTATGGAAAAAAATGTGGTGTCAATATTTTACAAATTGTTTAAGAATTACATGAGTGGACACACCATTTTTGTAATATTTTTTGCAAAACCTGTTCATTTAATATTAAGAGTTCACCCTTAAAATACTTATTATTTGGGTCCCATGCTTCTATTAGGATATGGGATAACCCGAGACAACCAAATTTCACCAACCACCATTGGTGTATTCTTAAAATTAATTAGGAAAAGAGGTTAAAAATATTTTTTACAAAAATTGTACATTTTATTTTTTATAAGTATTGTCTTTTCTATTAGTAGTAATCGGTATGTTATTTTAAATTTAAATTTTGATCGTTATGAATAAAGAAAGATATTTTTAATTTCACAATTTTCTTTTCTGAAAAATGTTATAATAAAATTTAATAAAAATGCAAAATAGTGTTTCAAGTAATATAAACTTAACATACGCTATGAAAGTTTCGAGGAAAATTATTAGATTATTAACTTATTAATTAGTATTATAAGTGGAAAACATTTATTAAAAAAATATTAAACCAAAGTTCCTAAAAATTTAAGTATTTATTTTTGCGTAATGAAGGGAACAAAATATTACAACGTTCAAAATATAATAAATTGCAAAATTAAAAGACAAATAATCAAAACTTTAGTAGGTACCAGGAATCTAAATTAAAAATTATGATGAAATAAAAACAGCGTTTTCCTAACTACTACATAATATATGCATCAAAAATAAAGAAAACTCACTTAATTGTTGGTGATCCCTTAAAAAATCAAATTCCAATCTTCAAAGGAAGCAAAGTAAATCACAGCGCGAAAATTTCGCAACCACTGTATCACACGTGCTGTTACGCCGGTTATAAAAAAGCGACCGAGTCTACACACAACAGTATACAAACTGAAGCAAGCTGTTTTGCTATCTTTACGCCACACACTTATAAATAATCCCACCTCACCTATAATGCACCGTGGAGCCAAACTATACCGGATGGCCAAAAACGTATTTTGCATCAATTGGTTTTCGTTATCAATTTTATCATCTCTATTATTAGAGATCAAAGTAACAAATCAAGCTAGCACTATTCTGTCATACTCTTCTAACTTAATCGTTAAATACCAGTTCATTGTGGAGTACCACACATATAAAATCATTCAATAATACTTTTGAATGAAATCTATTTTAATTTTTTCCTTTATTATTAAATAAAATTAATAATTAACTCCTAAACAGGTAGGCACTTCAAATAATATGAAAAATTTAAATCGAATAGGATTAAGGTCAAGCCTCTCCCTACGCGGGGGTCACACACCGGCGACAACGTGGCATAGGCAGTAAATATTCACAGTTTAAAAAGTAATGAATAGAGCTGGCAAATCGGTCCGCAATCCACGGGCGGTGCCAGGTAGAGAAATAACCAAACACGTAAACGAGGCTATTTTAGCAAAGACTAACATTTGATTCTAGTCTATTGTTATCTCTCGTGGTGTGTACAACGTACTTTATTCTTCTCCGTTGTATTGTTGATAATTCTATTTGTTGTATTTTTTGTTGTATTTAATATTAAAATGTGTCAGACCTGCCCAAGGGTAAAAAAAGGCCATACACAAAGTGAATAAATATATCAGTGAATTGCCGGATTTATTCTACAGTGGTGCTATAATAATTTGTAAGGTGTACGAGACAGGCCTGATGTGCTGGGACAAACGTGAATTTAAACGTCACGTAAACTCTGTGCAACATAAAACTAAAAAGAATGGCGTGCCCTCGACAACACAGTTTATGTTCGATTTACTCTTAATACTGATTGCCTGTGATGTTCCACTGCACATACTCGATAAACAACCATTTCAGGAGTTCTGAAATACAATCCCAAGGTGACGTTACCTAGTCGCACAGCGTTACATAACTATGTACCAACTGTAAGCGAAAACATTGGAAATATCAAATGTGTACTAAAAAATATACTGTTATAGTTATGTGTTGAGAGATTGTAAAAAAATTCTATTTCAAATGTTATAGTATGTGTACTAGACCGGCTTAAACCGACATTCCACTGTTACTAGCTAGCAGAACACTAACTGATTGTACCGGCCAAACAATTACGTGGTGGTGCTGGAGACGTTAGAAAAATTTGACTTGTCAAACGCGACAATGCGTTTGATAGTCCGTTCTCTTCATGAAGACGGTTATAGGTTGGTACAGGGTTATTCATTATAAATTACCCACCCCTTATCATTGTTATTATTGCCTATATAAAAAAAAGTTTTAAATAAAAGTTGTGTGTTTATGACTGAATTTTGTTAAAATGCTATCCAAAGTACAAAGCGTGCAGATTTCTGGGGATACAAAAATATAATTTATTTTTTAAATATGATACCCTATATATTATTAAATTTTTGGAACGATCCTTTGTTCCTGATTTCAAAAATGTACAATATGTTACCCTTACCATATACCGTTTTTGAGTTATTAAACGTCGAATATCTTAGTTAAACTAGTTACTGTAAATATGGAAAAGTTAACATTATTAAAGTGAGCTATGAAAGTGACTACTATTATGTTTGATATGTGACATTTCTTTAATGAAATAATCAAAATGGTTTACAGTAACACAATAATGTTAACTTTTCCATATTTACAGTAACTAGTTTAACTAAGATATGCGACGTTTAATAACTCAAAAACGGTATATCGTAGGGGTAACATATAGTATAGTTTTAGAATCAGGAACAAAGGATCATTCCAAAAATTTAATAATATGTGGGTATCGCATTTAAAACAATTTATTATTTTTTTGTATCCCCTGAGATCTGCACGCTACTGTACTTTTGATAGCATTTTAACAAAATTCAGTCATAACCACACAACTTTTATTTAAAACTTTTTTTTCTATAGGCAATAATAACGACGATAAGGGTTTATAATTAATAAGCCTGTACGTTACGTGTAAAATGCATGCTTTACACCTTGTGGCAGAAACCATTTGACATGATTTTCCAGAGATAAATGCATTAACAGCAAGAACAAACAAAATTTCCTTAAATCTCCTAAACGTCTTCGCACATTTCATAGCAAGTGTCCCGGTATTCCCGAACCACCACAGCCGATTATTACACGTTGGGGAACATGGTTGAAGGCAGCTTTTTATTATGCTGAATATTTACAACAAATAAAAGATGCGATACTATAATTCAATCCTGACGAGGCTGCAGCTACTAAAGAAAACTAGACAAAATTCGAAGATGTTTCTCTTGAAATAGCTTTAAAAACTATTCACAAGAACTACAAGAACTATAAAGGATTACATGGCGCCATACAAAACTTACAAAACAGTACGTTGTCATTAGCGGAGTCGCGGAGTCACTGCAAATAGTGGACGAAGTAAATCGACTGCTACACTCTATAAGTGATGCAAAAAAAGAGCGCATACATTGTTATAAATTGTAACAATTTATTGCGTTTATTGCTAGTTAACTTCTTTTATTACGCTTATTATGATGCGTGCGCCTATGTGCTGTGGCGCATTTTTGCCAACTCTAGTAATGAAGTAATTAGTTTGACTATTATATTGCGCCGTCTGCAGCGGCATGGCGCTGTCAAAGTAATAAGGTCATCGATAGCGCCCTAGTTTTATGCGACGTCGCACAGTGAGCCAGATTAAAAAAAAAACGCGAACGAAATTTATACCTTCTCAGTTAATAATTTCTTATTTCTTATTAGCGAAGTTGTGTTGCTACAAGTTTCTTAGGCCGCTGAATCTATAGTAGGAAAAATCACTTTAGTGACGGCACATGCGAGGTAAAACGCTACAGAACGCAGAGCCAGATTTATCTGTATTACTAGTTCGTTTACTTTTTCAATGTAGGTTTTTGTCTCGATTTTTGTGCTCAGTTTAGCTAGCAACAATTTAACAATTGTAGAAAAAAGTATTAACTTGAAATAAAGGTATTGAATTCAAAGTGTTGACTTCACACACAGTAGTTGCAGTATTCAAATTCACCTAATATAAATTGTTACTACTCAGCAAGAACTGCGAGGAGGTTGGAGCATTTCTTGCCAGGAAAGGATGGGTATGAAATATTAGTATAGAATAAATAAATTATTTAAAAAGTAACAAGAAACCTTTAAAGACAAAATAAAAACAAAAAAATACTCTCAAAATAGTAACAGAAAAAAATATTTTCCTTAATAAATAAACTAAAAATTAATTTTAATAGTAAAGTTATTACTCTAATAAAAACAGAAAAACGTATTTTTGTGAAAATGAAAAAAAAAATAATATTAATAAATAATAACATCCTGTAAAATAATATTTCTCAAGCACTGAACTACGAAAGCACAAAAACGGAAATAAATAATACAGTTGATATCACAAAATTCACTTCTTCACTTCACATCACTTCACTTTACCTCACCTCACATCGCTTCTTCCTTTGAATCCTCGTCCTTCTCACCCTCTTCTTCATTTTCAGATGAACTACTATCCTCGTTCAAATTTATAATAAATTTATTTTCACTATTTATATGAAATTTGACAATTTTTAAATAATCATCCTCAATTGTAATTATTTACCTAATTCTTTTTTCCCAATCTTCCTTGTTAATTTTCGACACTTCATTTTGAATTAACTCTAAGAAATTGTAACTCCAGCTTAGTAGAACTCTTGTTAGGAATTTTATACAGTTGTCATCTCAAATGGTACTTAGCATTATCAAGAACAATAATGCTATTCGGTTTTAATTTTGGAATTAGTGTATTTTCAAATTATTCCTCAAATATTTCTCTCTCCATGTTCTTGTGGTAATCCACGTTACAGTCTTCCATGTTTTTTCGGCACAGTTTCAATGCATTATCAACCCATCCACCAACTGATCCACAATGTAATATAATCAACCGAGTCCCTTTATTAGGGGCATGAGATTGGTTGACATTTCTTAGATCCATCAGTCCTTTCCTTTTTTACGATGTCTTGCGTATTATACCAAGTTTACTCTAGATAATAAATTGGTCTATTTTCTCTTCTGAGTTCTTTTATCTCTTCTAGATATGAATCTCGCCAAGCCACTATTCATCTGTTTTCTATAATAGCTTTTATTAATAGTTTGATATTTAAATACAATTTTTCTGTCAAGTTCCTAAAGTTCTTTTGGTATATTTTAGATGATAATCCATTTCTTTTAGTTTTCTGTCCACCACGTCAATTGTTGGAATTTAATTTTACTTCCTCACCCCTCAGCGAGGGTTGTACTCGTGAAAAAAATTTAAAATTTTTATTGCATTTCTGGACGAATCTCGACGAATTATGACGATACACAAAATTTCAGACAGAAAAAATTTTCTGTCTGTGTGTCTGTGTTCGCGATAGCAGCTACAGTTTTTGAGATAAAGCTGGTAAACACATTCTAGAGGTGAAGGAAGAGATTGAGTTCGTTGATGAGCAAAATCGGTCTAAAGAAAATATTAGTGACATTCCACCAATGTGACTTTTTTTGAAACGTCAAAATGTGACTTTTTTAAAACGTCAAAGAAGGTGACTTTTTTGAAACGTCAAAAATTACTTTTATTGTAAACTACACCACACGTCAGGTTTTACTACTTTGAAGAAGTTCTGATCCCCAAGTAATTGGCACGAAAACTAAAGTTCTTAAAAGTTTTGCCAACTATGGGTTCAGAGTTTTCGATTGACCGGCGTCGGATCGTTGTTTTCATGGGAGGGTACTTTTTTTCACCAGTTTGTGTATTGTGGAACGGGAAATATTAATCAAAGATGCTATTTCACCTAGTACATCTAAATTATACAAATTAGGGTCATTAACTCGTCGCTCCAAGAGACATTAAACATTAAAGCAAATTTGTTTCGTATGCTCGTTCAAATGTAACCGATATTATTTTACTGAAAACACTGATGAACTTTGATTATCACTGTAATCACTTTCATTTTCACAAACACAATAAGATGTAGACGTAGAGACCTCTCACAGTCGAAACATTTCTACATTAAATACGATAACCTTCTTAAATTATTTTCAAAAATACACCAGCAAATGAACAGATATAAAATAATTATTACTTATGATATTACGCATACCATATATTACACAACTCACTGCAATATGATAACCTTAAATTATTTTCAAAAACACACCAGCAAATAAACAGATATAGAATATTTACTACTTATAATATTACACTGCGGACCTGAAGTATCACAGAATGTAAGTGAAACTTCGCCTCGATCGCGTGCCAACAAAAGCAACAATCATCTTTCTCCCTTTAATGTAAGCGGTGTAAAAGATGGATGATGTGATATGGTAGACATTTTCCACCCTCATGTCGCGTCTTACCTCGCACGTCCCGTCACATAAGCGATTTCTCCTATTATAATTATTAGGTAATTTTAGTGCCCCGAATTAAAAGTGAAAGGAATAGAGTGAAATAAAAAAAATAAAAAAAGATACTACCTATTAATTTTTGAAACAGCTAAGGATGTTTAGAAATATTTATTGCAAAATGGTCAAAATTAAAGTTAAAACTACCCCATTTTTAGGAATTAATATTTGTATAAAAATAGAAAACATTAAAATGCAGTACATTATTCGTTTGTAATATTTTTGAGGTTTCTGAATTATATTTTAAGGTTCTTTCCTCGGTTGATTCTATTGTACGTATCGAATACAACTGTATCTAGAGTAATAATTTGTATTAAGGCGCTGTCAAATCAGGAGCGCCTCGTCCCGTATTCGCAAACGTTGCAACAACACCAGGTGTGTACGGACAGCTGTGCAGTTCTCCATTCAAACTGCATATTGCTGTAACGTTTGCTAATACGTAACGCGGCTTTAAAATAATTTTCTAAATAATCCAAAATACGATTTTTATTCACTTCCGTTATGTCACTTCTATGCTCCATAATTTTTTGTGCAACGTAATATTATTTTATCAGAATTTTAAGACAATGAAAACAACAAACACTATTTACGTCGCACTGCACAAATAGTTCACCGCACTTGCTGTTTACAAAGTAGCAGAAAGTGGCAATTATTTTTTCTCTAAACACTGCCTTAAAAGATACCTCAAGTGGAAAATCGTTGACAAAAAAGTCGTTACCTATCTGTAAAAGCAATTTAAGGAGGAATAAATGTACGTTTTTAATAGTATATTGTACAATGAGTGAGAAAGTTGGCCATTTCTATGAGGATGAAATTTTTTGGCTTGGTAGCCCTCTGATTTGAGTTTCAAAAGGGCCCTCAATTTTGAATATTGTTCAATGTTCACTCCATTGTTTAAATTTAAAGTACTCCGTAACATCGAATATATTGACCACAAAGTTGAGGACTTGTATTTAGTTTGTAGCTCACCGAAATAAGCCATCAATACATTTTCAAAAAAAGGATTTCTCGTCTTCTTTTTGCGACAGTCCATAAAAGTGGAATAAGTTTGCTCATATTTTTTTCCTGGATCTTTCAGGAAGGAGGTTAAGTGAGCTTTGTTTCGCAGCGTTCACAATTTCTGGTGGCGTACTATCATTGGACGAAACATCCATTATTCCCTTCTATTTAAATGATTTTCGTAGAAATTTTCGCAGCATTTTGCAACAACACCATTGAAAATCACTAAAACTCAATCACAAATGAAAAGTTTTGACAAATAGCATCAGATTGTTGACAGATGAGCTCATTTCTAAAGGGGAGGTCGGACAACAGGATGTGTTGAGAAAGTGGAAATGCCGGTTTCTCATTGGTCGAGAAGTGTTGAGAAAGTAAACTTTTCTAGACAGGTTGATAAAAGTTGAATTTTCTAAATCGAAAACTATTGGATAATGGTCAGTTTATTTAATATGATTGGAAAAAGAAAATTGCACGTTTACAAATTTCCTGTTTTTTCTTCTATTTTGAAATACTCCAAAATCTTCACACGCAATAAATACATGGTCAAAAATTAATAGCTCGACATGTGAATTATTACAATTATTATTACCGCTGGAAATTACGAAAGGTATCACGACAAACTACTGAAAATACACTAAGTGATTTGGCAATCATGTTCTTCATACTTTCTCCATAGACTTAGACATTAACGTTATCAAAGTTGTTCTGTTTTTAGAAGGTTTTATTAATACCAAATATTTGGTGTAAGTAACGGGGATGGCCCTTAAGTTTTTTAGAACTTGTTTTCGTTTTTATATATTATGTCACAACGCACTACAATACAGCATAATAAAATTGCATAACAGAAAGTATGTTGCCTATTTTTTTTTGTTTTATTAACGAGAATCAATGTTCACATTTATTTTTTTAAATTATCTTTTTATTTTCTGTTTTTCAATAAAAAGAAATCATAAAAACGCATCATTCATTCAATAAATTAATAGTTATACAAGAAACATATATTTCTTTTCACCTAAAAACAATAATTTCTCATACAATTTTATTATTTCTAGTACCTTTCGGAAAATCCCAGATAGTTGCTATCTATTTATGAATAAACAAAGTAACCGCAAGTATGTTAATGTCGCACGTTTTACGCTATAATGTACATACATACGTATCATGCATCTTTACTCCGATTTGACCAAATTTAGAAATACAGTAATGGTTCTGCGAATTGTATAAAAATTTCCAAGAATCGTTATTATTTAAGATTAGTCATTCTAATATTGAGATGTTTTACGGTCCCAGACATTTCAGTTGGCATAAATATGTATATCACTTGTCTGCAAGCATTAAAAATGTTTAGTAATAATAAATTCTATTTTTACTTGTAAATATTTTAACATACATATATACAGTGTGGTTCAAAACATTTGGTAATTTGCAAATGAGCATAGGGGAAGGTGGGCCATTATGAGACGTGTAGAACTTGAAACAGTTCACCCAATTTCAAATTTAGCGAACGTAATGAACTGTGAATATTTATTAACACCATAAAGTAAGATGTCCGCCTATTATCGAAACGTTATGTCAGTGACGTTGGTATTCATTTGTATTTTTTAAGTGATAAAAACTGTTTTGGAGATAGGTGAGTAACATAAAATTGTTTTTCAACCCACTAGAAATGTCAGTGACGTTGGTATTCATTTGTATTTTTTAAGTGATAAAAACTGTTTTGGAGATAGGTGAGTAACATAAAATTGTTTTTCAACCCACTAGAAATGTCAGTGACGTTGGTATTCATTTGCATTTTTTAAGTGATAAAAACTGTTTTGGAGATAGGTGAGTAACATAAACTTGTTTTTCAACCCACTAGACAAAATAATCAGAATAGTTTTTGTGATCTCCCTTCAATATGATTAGGTCAGTGTGATAGGTTAGTTCATAATTTCACTTAAAATACAGATTCATTAGATACGTTTAAGATGATCTCAGTCATGATTGAAAAATAGATATGAAAATTGGCCACCTTAAGACGAAATACATGAGCTACATTGGGACACTGTCTCAAGGCGGCTTATCTGATTGCATTATTCTATTATGATATATTGCATTTTTCTCTTTCAGTAAAATGTCCCGAAAAAGAAAGGGTGAAAAAGATACTTTTACTGGATTAGGAATGAAAAACCCAGTAAAGTAAAAAGATGTCATTTTTAATAATATGAGTTTAAGAAATGATTCTAAAAGAAATGGAGTAGATGTTTCAAACACTTTCGCGATATGTGGAAAAAATGTTTTCCAGACAAAGGTGTTAAAATTAAGCCCAGAGTTGACACAAGAATAGTTTTTAGTGACATACAACACACAAGAAAAGTATGAAATATATTTTTAAATGGCAATTCCACTAAAGATGTTAGGGTTTTGGCATACGCTAGTTGTCTACAACAATGTGAAATTTTCAGAGCAGTGGAAATCAGTGAAAAGAGCAAAAAAGGCTACTTGAGTGGATTTATCAAGAGAAACACACAAAGTAGTATTCGGCAACGGGAAGGCAATAGTACTCTTTCAAGGACTACCTCCTTCAATCGCCTTTTCTTTGTTCCTGAGAAAATCAGATTATTCTCAGTGATTCCATTCAATTTTGATAAGACTGCCACCAAAACCGGTGAACGTGGTGTGCTAGTAACCATATGTTACATCATAAGCCCAACGGGTAACACAATTTCGTCTGTGATGGATTCCCACCAACCAATTACAAAAATCACATGATAAATGGAGCACCATAGATAATGTGTGAATTATTTGATAAGGTGATGAAACATTTTATCAAACACTCGTCTAGGTCACAAACAAATCTATTCTTACTAATAATGGATAATCTTGAGAGCCATTTATTAAGTGCTTCTATAATAAATATGGCAAAAGAACATGCATGTTACCGTTTTACCACTTCCTTCACATTGTTCTAATAAACTTCAACCTTTGGATTTCTCTGTTTATGCTCCTTTCAAAGCCCATTACAATGCCGCAATAGATTTATGGATGTTATAAAAACCCTGGGGAACCGAAAACAATACATCAAAGATCTGAATGTGTTGGTATTGGTTTTGAATGTGGTATGACTATAAAATCAGGCTTTAAGAAAACAGGGACCTTTCCCTTCGATCGTAACATCTTTATAGATTTGATTAGCAAAGTAACTGATAGGGAGATGAATCTGCGATTGAGTTATTTGAATCTAACAAATCTGACACATTCGGCTCTGGTGGGTCCACGACACCATATTTAATTGCTAGTAAAAGATTACAAGCTGTCAGTGGAGGGACTGTCCAAGAAATAGATACAAAAACTTTGATATGATGGGTGTTGATAGTTCACAAGTGTTGATATTAGTCACTGATGCACGATATATAGTTAAAGCTGAGGAATTTCTTAAAAAAATATATATACCCAAATTTAATTTACGTAACCGGCATTTTTCATACGCTTTACTTGGTAGCAGAAGAAATTCAACACTTCCACCGCAACCTATTTTAATACGTTGGGGAACATAGCTAGCTGTAGTTGGATACTATTATCAGTATTTTCAAAGAGTAAAGACTAAACACTTAACACCCTGTAATTTAAATTTAAATAATTTTGTGTTTGTTTATATCTAAGAAAATTATAAGAAGATGGAAAAGCATGCGCCATATTTCTAGGTCTGAAGTAATTTGAAAATCCTGTGACCGACTGATTCAGTGGCGGATCATGATTTGTGGAGCCCCAGGCGGAACTTGATCTGGAAGGCTCCCTACTGGCTCTACTAAAAATTAAAATATCATTCTGAGATGGTTCACTAGAATGAACCAAGCAGAAAATTGTAACATATTATATTTTTTAAATAAACAAAAACATGAACACAAAAATAAGATACGAAAATAAAAAATATTCTCAGGTACTAGAAAAAAATAAGAATCACATTCTCATTTGAAAGAAAAAATCACATTCCAATGTAAAAGAATCGCAATAATATCTGCATCTTATATAGTAATTTGGTATTTCTAATTAATAATGATGAACAATGACTAGTACTAAGACTCGTTTAAAATGAAACATTTCTTGTCTCATTTTTGCGACCTTATCATTTATCAATAATAGGTTTCACAGTCTAACAGTTGAATGACATCGTTTTCGATTAACATGAGTAACAAATTACTCAAATATAACTGACTCAATGTATTACCTAAATTTATTAACCCGTTTAAGTACAAAAATGGGCTTTGATCCCTTGCCTTGCAGATATACATTGTCGGAAAGATTCTAAAAATAGTTTCTGCATTACAAAATGTAGACTAGGGTCCGTCAATTTATACATATCAACAGGATCGAATATATTTAGATTTAAGAATATATATAAAATATATAAAAATTTGCTTAATCACCAACAGTAACAGCAATCAAGGGATGCCCACATGGAGGGCTATGGTCTACAGTTATTGATGAACTTTTCACTAAACTAAGCGACATCCAAGGACACTCTGATGACCTAGTCATTATATTAAAAGGTAGCATGATAGGATGATCAAAGGCCAAATGCAAATTGCACTCAATATCATCAAAACTGGGTGCTCGGATGAAGGTTTGCACGTAAATTCAAGCAAAATAATCATTATACCATTCACAAAAAGACGAAAGCTTCCTTTAATAGTCCCAAAAATGAATGGTGTACAAATTGACTTCTCAAATGAGGTAAAATATCTAGCCGTAATCCTAGATCAAGAACTCACCTTGAACAAACACCTAACAACAAGGGTTACTGAAAGAGCAACAACGGCCATCTGGATGTGCCGCAGACTTTTCGGTAAAACATAGGGTCTAAAACTAAACATGATCTATTGGTCATATTAACAATTGTCAGACTCATTGTCACCTATCCATCATTAGTATGATGAAAAAAAAGATCACAGGAGCAATGCGAACCTGTCCAACAGTAGCAATAGAAGCTTTACTTGATCCGTTCTCTTTACACATGCATGTAAACAAGGAAGTAGCCTTTAGCGCCCAAAGACTGCAATCCAGGAAATCCAGCTAATCTCGATGACCAGACCTATTGACACAATGCCAGTGAGACTTGAATTTAAGCGGATATTTGAATAATAGATCGCCAAATATGGAGCTCTGCAGGACCCAAATGCAAAAGCGGATCCCTTATCTATCAGATGGATCTAAGATGGAAAAAGTAGGGATAGGAGTATATGGGCCCAGATGTAGGCCAGACTCTCACCATCTTTCAGGCCAAAATTCACGCCATAGAAATCTGTGCTCGAGAGTGCATTAAAAAAGATACACGTGGAGAAATAATCCATATCCCCTCACACATTTAAAATTTTAAGTTCTTTAACTTAAGTAGTGATACCGACAGTAGTAGCTATAACCTTGAAAGAGGTCATAGGCGTCTAATCGAGTATATTATAGGTATTTGAAAATAATTAATTACATTAAAAAAAATCGTTAGTATCATTAGTGATGTGAGCTTGGATATACGCCACGGTCATTTTGCATTGTGACAACAGAATGCCAAAATTGTCACTTTTGTGTCAAATATTAATATGACGACGTCACTTTCATTATGACGGTCGTGAACAAGCATTCTGCTGAATTAAAATGGTTACGTTTTCCCAATTGTTGATTTTTTTTTAGTTGAAAATTTAGAATGTCTTATTTGATCAAATAACTTATACAGGAATTAGTTAGCAAGAGCAGTGCCATATACAAACTTCAGCGCAATTATATTTTAAAGCTGCGTTTTCACCAGATATGCAACTTAAATCTATAAATCACTTAAAATTTTTCTGTTAGTAATATCGAAAAACGAAAACATGATTAATCCTAAATACCATACAGATTTAATATGTAAACATACAGGCAATATTGATTCGTATTTCTTCATTCCTAGGAAATGCGATTATTTAGTTTCATAAAATGACACCAAAGAAAATTTCTTATTAGTAAAAAATACAACGCATCAGTATTGCCTGTAATTTTTATTAAATCCATATGGTATTTAAGATGAATCATGTGCGGTTTTCATTTTTTGTTCTCATCAATAGAAAAATTTTAATGGCGATGTTGGATATCCTGGCGACGAGGGTGTGGTAACGCCTCCTTAAGGAGTAATAACACCTCAAAATGTATACACTAAAAATTACTTATTTTACTGTCATTTTAAAGACATCAAGACATTGATATTGTTTTATTTATAATAGTTTTTACACAATTTGGTGTTGGTAATAATATTTTTTCTACAAACACCATTAAAAACTAAATTTTTAACACGGCATACTTGAATTAAAAATGTAATATTATATAAACTCGCGTTAAAAATGATCACATGATTTACTTTTAACACTAGTGCAAAAAGTAAAATGACAAGTCGTTTGTCATAATGACATTTATATATTTATTAACAAAAAAATTACAAGTTATTTAGAAATATTTATATTAAGTGTACAATTGGAGCAATTAGTAATATTTATCCCTTGTGAGGAAGCTACTTCACAAGAAGAAATTGTTGAAGTTGAACTTGAAGCAGTGGAGGAAATACTATTATGCTCTATTTCTGAATTGTTAGAAGAAGGGCAATTATTTGGAAGAATGTGACAAGCAATCCTCTTTTTGTTTTCTAACGAATCTTCCAAGTGTCCTTCTGCAACACTCGAACTTTTCCATCCTCCATGTCTTTTTATTGTACATAAATTTGCACCAGAGTCTGCTAACAAGCTGGCGGATGTCCGACGGAAACAATGTCCGGTGTAAAGTTCACTATTTGGTAATTTCAAAAATCTTGCAATATCTGTAGGCATCTTTCCAAAAATATTTATTCCAACAGGTTGAATCGTACATTTGTTACTAGTGTATTTAATAAAAAGACATTGATGGTTGACATGAGCTGGACGTAATGCTAAGTACTTATGATATAAGTCAATATAAGTCTCGGTAATAACAGTAAAGGTTCTTGAAACTCTAGACTTGCTATCTGGAATGTTTACCACTAGTTTATTTCCTAAATCCTCAATATTGTTTAAACTCATTTGACAAAGTTCTTCACGGCGACATGCACCTAGTATACCCATTACAACAGCTACTTTAAACATCAAATACTTGTCATCTGGCGCCTCTGCAATAAACTTATCAATATTTTGGCGTGTAAAAATTTTTGATTTTTTTTGGACGATATCCTTCTCCTTTGCGCTTCAAAAATGCGATGAGTTTATAAAACTTACTTAAATCTTGATTGTTCTTGACATTTAACATAGCCTTTATCATTGAAAAATGTGCCCAAAGCGTCGAAGACTTCCAAATTTTAGAATTTTGTTCGAAATAGGCCAACATTATATTTTCACTGTACTTGCCTGCAACATTGTTCCGATCTCACCATTCCACAAAGCGTTTTTTGTGCGCTAATTCATATTGTTGTTTGGATTTTGTGAGCAACAAATCCAAAGTTGCCCTTGTAGCTGCTTCTTCAATTTCGTGGAGTTGCTCCACTCGCTGACGCTCGTTTCGCAAACTTCTCCACTCACAAAATAAAAAGTCATTTTTAACACTTGTATCATAAATAACTATTATGTTTTATTGATGTATTGTATAATTTCGTCGAAACTGTTTGTTTCGTTACAGTGTAGTATGTAAGCCATGTAAAGTGTACGTATACAGCACGAAGTTAAGATAATACAAAATGACACAATATGACAATAAATATCACAATGTAAATAACCATCATTTTACATCATTCAGTATGTCGATTTCGAAAAAAAAACTTATTTAGTTATTTAGGTAAATTATTTTAACGTAAAATGCAGATATGGTAGAAAAAGATCAAAATCATCAAAGTAGGTGGATCTTCTTAAAATGTTGCATACGAGTATAATTTATTAATCTGAATAACTTTCCTTACTGATATTTTGCTGTCTTTTACAGAAAAGGTACTTTACCTAACAATAAAGTAGTTTTTGCTAACTACCAAGGCCCTCGTGATTAAGTATACCAAAAATTACTTCTCAGATAAGCAGGGATGAACCCTCAAATTGCAAAAAAAATCTTAAATTTGTGGTCTATTTCACCTATTGCGAAGTCAATCCGGAGACACACTATATATGTATATTTTTTTGTTCTGATCTTGTTTTTTTAAGAGCTTCACTATTTATTTTTATGTTTTATGTTTTCATTCTTTGTTGTGATATAGTTTTTTAACATTCAGTTCTTGTTCTATTTTGTGTAGTAATTATTTATATAGTTTTTTTTTTTGTATTCTTAGCTGTTTTAAAAACCAGTATTTTGTTGCGTTTTATTCAGTTTAATTTTTTTTCAGTTTATTTTTTTTTATAGCAATTTTTAGTTATTTGGTATATTTTCATGAGGTAATAATTATTTTAATCAATGCTTACTTTAATATGATACATATATTTGCCTTTCTCGTATTTATTCATCTGCTTTCAGAGGCGTCTCTGGCAGAACAAGTTAGATCGCGGCAAGCAAGTTTGTTTACGACCTGTCTGCCAATCAGCACTAGCGAATCGCCGCTTGTTAATACCCTACGACAATTTTAAAATATTGGGCCCGCGGCTCAGTTGTAAATAATGAAATAAACACTGTGATTTTACAATATAAACTGATTGCGGCTACACTGAATAGTGTACGGATTTGCCCATTCATAAATACGTTTCTCAAGGTAAAAGCTACTACTGTTTTTAACTTTACTTAATAAGTCTAACTCTGGGAATGTCTACAAACAGTAAAGCAACTGGCAATGAACAACAAGATTACCTTGATGTGGGTGTCAGGGCATAAAGGAATAGAAGGGAATCAGATTGCTGATAGCCTTGTTTGAGAAGGTGCAGGATTATCATTCATCGGACCAGAACCGTTTTGTGGACCATCTGAAAGCCACACAACAGACAAGGTCAGAAAATGGGAAAAGGAATAAAAATCCTCCTACTGGAAATTAACTCCAGGTTAAAGACAAGCAAAAAGTTCATGAACTACTCGCAAAGACAGTTAGAGAGCCACTCCAACTCAGCAAACCAGAGTTAATAATACTAACAGGCCTTCTCACAGGTCATTGTCCACTGAGATACTATGTCAAAAAAATGGGCAAAGCTGAAAGCGACATATGTCGCTTCTGTACAGATGAAGAGGAAACTGGGGAACATATACTTTGCTCATGCAAAGTTCTAATCCGCCAAAGGCTACGACATTTTGAGCAGGTATACACAGCACCTGCCGACGTGAAAACCACAGTCCCCAAGAAAAATTTTAGGCTTCTTCAGAAGTCTAGAAATCGACGGGTACACATAGATATAAGGGTTATCACAAAAAATGTCTCTGTCTCAGTGAAGGAAGGTCATTATAAGATCCAAACGACGCACCCGCAATCTAATCTAATCTTACTCCAGAACACGCAGTAGAAATAATACGAATATCTAGAGAAAAAAAAAACAGTGCTAATTCTTATTATAGGATTTCTAAAACTTCCAAAAGAGTAATAAAAATTGGTGATAAGATATTCATATTTCTAGCGTGATAAGACTACTTACAAAAAATAGTGCCACACCAATGCAAAATTTAAAGTATCTGAGTTACCATAGAAAGGGTGTCATTATAGAAAATATGAGGATTTGAAATTAATGTTTTATTTTATAAGAGTCTATTCACACGAACCACTTTGTAACGACACTGAGTGGCGATGCTCGGTGGCCCTCTTGAGGAGAAGCATTATTTTAAATAGCAGCGTTCATACTCCTGTCAGTAGAGATTTGTGCCCTACAAAAGGTGGGGCAGAAACTCTTACATTAGCTCAATATAAAACGAAAATTCTTATAAATACTTGGTCAATAATACATATTAAAGAAGTTACACCCTTTCAAAGATGGGGGAAAAAATTTTTGTGCTGTAACTCAGAAACCATAACATATACGTATATCAAAATTTAAGATTAGTTTTTGTTGAGAATCTTAACAGTGGCCTGCATTTACTTTTCAAGAAAGTGGTGAGGGGTGATGCATATGGGACTTTGGTTGCGTGAATTACCGTCTTTGGAAGGGTGTAACTCCTTTAATGTGTTAATGTGTTATTGACTAAATATTTACAAGTTTTCGTTTTATATTAAGCCCATCTACTTACTGCAAGAGTTTGGCTACATAATTTTGGAACACCCTGAATATAAACAAATTCATACCTACTAGTGAGAGTAGGTTCCTATATCTGTACAGACTACTCAGTACTCAAGATTATTAGGTAACCTTGATTACTTTGTAATCAAGATTATTAGGTAATCTTCAATACTGTGAAAGTACTTTGATTACTCCCAATTGGTACTCATTACTGATTATCCAACATCAAATGTAATGATTACATTACGATTACTTAATTTCTTGAAGTAATCTGATTATTCTGATTATATTACTTTGTGGAAAAAGTAATGTGAGTAGTAATATGATTACTACGTAATTGATTACTTCCAAGCTCTGCAAGTAAAGATTATGATCATGCAATTTTGAATTTTTATTTCCATCTGGAAGATAACATGCTTTATTAATTTTACGTGCTGTAATGGTGGTTGCATAGATATTGTAGTACCTCCTTGTACACTTTTATTCCAAACAACTTTCCGAGGATTTTATTATTTTAATAGGTTTTCCCAGGTTTTTGTTTTGCAACAAATACTCAATTTTTGCAATAATGTGGTTAATGCCATATTTGTAACCTTTATTTACTTTAATATAATACAGAAAATGCAATTCAAAAATGTGTTTGAACTTTTTTGTTTACACATAAGCGTGCTGCACTACAGACTACTATTTTAAATAGGATTTCACACTTTCTCAAACAGATTTCTATTTTTACATAAATTTGTATCTTAGGTAACTACTTTATTTGTTCAATTAACTGTTTTTTAATATTTTTGCAACTGTGTTGGCTACGTACGCCAGGAAAAGAACAGTAAAAATTGACTTAATTCGAAACAAAATCGCGAAAAATTGTTTTTTTTTTTTGTTGTTTTAATTGTTCGTGTGTTCGCATGACCCGTAGAAACTTTATGTTAATGATCCCATGAATCCAAATATAGGAGCAGCTTCAAAATGGCGTCTTTATATACGGTATCACAAAATGCATGGCCAATTTTCAACATGTACTCGTCAAAGTAACAAAAAGGTTCGTACGAACAAAATGGTTCATTTTCGATTGTGTCACAACATAAGAAAGTTTTTGTTTTTCTGAAAAATTGTTGGATGGATTTCTGTAAAATTCAGGTTGACGTTACAGCTGTGTATTTTAAATAAACGTAAAGTCAATTCACTACTACTGTAATCCTAATAAAAGCTAGATTTTAGCGTTGTTAAGTTGGCAATAATTTTTTTAGGTTAAGTAATGTCTTTAACTGAATGACTAATAAATATAGTTTAAAAAAACTAAAAAACACGCTTTAAAGCACATCAAACTAAAAAGTGAAAAATAATTATTAATATAAACTGAAAACAATAATGAACGAAAAATACTAGTATTGTGAAAAAAGCGTGGGTTGCTCGATATACGAAAAATATGGCACAAAGCGCCCCACGCTTTTTTCACAATAATACTAGTATTTTTCGTTCATTATTGTTTTCAGTTTATATTAATAATTATTTTTCACTTTTTAGTTTGATGTGCTTTAAATCGTGTTTTTTAGTTTTTTTAAACTATATTTATTTTTCACTTTTTAGTTTGATGTGCTATGAAAGCGTGTTTTGTAGTTTTTTTAAACTATATTTATATTGCTTATTGATGCTGATATTATAACATATTACAATCCAACAGATATTTCTGAAAAAAAATATATTTTTTTATTTCAGCCATGAGATTTGAACTCACGCCCGAGGAGTCCGTCGTTTCGCGTCGACTAAAACTTGCCCGCTCGCCCAACGACCGAACTGAGAATCACGGAATATACGTACAATATTAAGCCTCTTGCTCTCACGCAGAGGATACGTGAGGAAAGGACTGGCGATCCTGATCAGGATAATTATATAAACTTATCAAATTATTGTATTGTTACCGGTTATTCGTAAGTGTACAAAGTTTCAATTAAATCTGTCCATTTAAAGTGGGTCAAAATCGAGTCCAAAGAGTCGGTTACAAACAAACAAACAAACATACAAGTGAAGCTAATAAAAGCGTGTTAAAAATTATGACTGACACTGATAGCACTATTTTCAATGCAATTTAAGCCTATTTATGGTAGCCGAGGCTTATAGCTATTTACTCAGTACCGAATATTGATGGTTCGAATCCATCACGGAGCAAGTTAGAAATTTTATTTGTAATTTGTTTCCAATGAGAGATGAGAGAAAACTTGTAGGAAATTTTCTTGAGATTTCAACACACTATTCTGGAAAACAGTTCTCGTTTCGGAGATATAAACGAAACTTTTATTTTTTCAAATAGAACACCTGTATATTTCTCCTCGCTTTTTTTCTGATTATAATGATGTATGTATCTTATACAATACGTTTGTTTAAACAGTTTCTACAATATTGTTCTTTGAAATAGTGAATTTCTCATAATGGACAAAATCTAAATTGCCATGGAAATATCAAAATAGTTATTGTAATATTGTTTGACAGTTTAAGTTGTTTTTTGATATTGTTAAGAAAAAACTAGTTTATTGTTCTTACAGTATTAATGAAAGAAATGACATTTTTGAGTGTTATGTTTCCTGAGAAAATAACGTCTTCATGCTTGTCACCAATACGCACAATTTCCTGGGAGCCAATGTAATTTTCTTCATTAATACTGTAAGAATAATACACCATTTTTTTCTTAACAATATTGAAACACACCTAAAACTGTAAAACCGTATTACAATAATTGTTTTGATTTTTCCATAGTAATTTATATTTTGTCCATTATGCAACATAAGTATTCACCATCTCAAAGCAAAATATTGTGCAAACCGATTGAACAAGCGTACTTATATGATACACATATAACATTAAAATCATAAAAAAACGAAGATTCAAAAAAATGAGAAATATACAGGGCAGTCTATTTACAAAAATAAAGGTGTGATTCATATCTCCGAGATGAAAAGTTCAATTGTTTTCCTGAATAGTGCGTTAAAATCACAAGAAAATTTGCTACAACTTTGGTCGTCACCATTTTTTTCTAGGTAAAAAATTAAGAAAGTTAGGGGGTAGAATGTTACAGGCATAACCCTGTACATCACTTAAAGAATCCAAAATTCTTAATAGTACATTTAAAAAATGCTGAAATTTAACTTTTTTCTCGCGAAAATAAAATATCTGATAGGTAAGGAATGTTTATTTGATATTTTCTCATAAAGAACAACCAAATATGGAAAATTATAAAGGTTTAGAGGTTGTAGAAGATGGTATCATTCTGCACGTTTTTCAACTGCAGCTTTTTTTGGCAGTTAGTTTCGTGTATATAACTTATTTTATGAATTGCGATGGGGCTCTACATAATCTACATATTTATATGAATATTCACGTAAACAGAATGTAATTCTACTTTTTTATTGTTAAAATTTATAGCCAATAATAACTATGTTTTTAAGTAACTAGGATAGGACTTTGTAACTTTTTAAATCACTTCGTTGTCTTACTCCTCTACTAATTACATATTTACATAAATACTATTAACGTCTATTGTTCTTTTACAACTAGTATGCTATTCTCAAAGGCGATGTAGGTCATTGATCACAAGAAATAATGATGAATTATTAGGTAATTAATCTTCTTATGTGTCACGTAAATTTTGACAAAGGTTATTAATTACAAGATTCTGCAGAAAATATATAACCACTAATTATCATAAAAATCAAACTGTAAATTTCTAGGTAACTAGAAATTTTACACATATAATTATACAATTTTTTGCCGCTTACAAGAATAAGTGATCTCTAAATTTTTAAATAGTTCTCAAATGAGTGATGGATGACTAAACGTTACATTTATACTTTTCAGACTATTCAGTATACCTTTAATAAATTATTTTTTCTTCTACTGTACAGGGATTTTGTGAGAATTTCCACCCCTCCTAATTTTGCAATTTTTATTATTATGAAAAAATGGTAAACGCAAAAGTTATAGGACTTTTTAATGTAGACTTTGAAAATCATATCAGAAAAACAATGGAAGCTCACACAAAATGGCTACAGTTATTATAATTTTATTTTTTTTAAACTAAACACCCTATGTATGTTTACATATTTCATATTTTTCACGAATACAGTGATATAGGGTTTAATGGGTTTATCCCTAATACCAAGAGAGATATGAGGGAAACTTTGTGTGAGCCCCACCCCTTTTATGTTTGTTATTTCTGACTATTCAAAAATAGTTTATAAAAAAAGTTATTAAAGACAATTTCAATTGTCTCAGTAATACAATTTTCAAAATATTCTTAAAAAATCTTGTAACTTACACGTGTATTTAATATGTAACATGAGTTCGTTCTCTGCGACGCCGCTGAATTGCTCGGAATTTAGCCCAGTTAGTTAGTTTTGAGAAATTAAATGTGTATTAGAAACATCAATTAAATATACAAAGTGCTATTGAAAGTTGCAGTTACTTTCGGTTAAACGATTGATGATTTTTCGTCCAAATTTGAAATTTCTGTGTAAAATTTGTAGAAAAATTTGAGCGATTTCCTGGTACTTGTAGCCCCCCGAACTCGATATACATACATACAAAAATAATTGCGTAGGGACTCGAAAGATATGTAGAAAGTTTCGTACGGGGAGTTAAAGAAGATAATAGCAATTACCATAATGGAATTTTAAAGTTACAGTGAATTTATACTGTTACATAAAATGCTAAGATATTCTAATTTTAATTTCAACGAAATGTCATATCTGCTACTGATGCATCGGATGCACGTTTAAGAGTAACCATGTATAGTAGCCTATAATTGCATAAAAAAAGTTGAATGGATTTAATTTAAGCTTGTAGATAGACTACGTCAGCTCCAATAAAAGTTGTATAAATAAATACTTAGAAGTATATCTCTGACTCACACGTGCTTACCTTCCCACATTTGCCTTTGCATTTTAGGTAGTCGCGTCATATAAGCCATAATTAATAGGGTATTTAAGAATTGTCACACAAAACAGTGGCAAATTTAGAATCGATGCAGCTTACTTTTTAAATATTTTATTGTCAACCTTAAATTTGTATAATACGATATATGTAGGTTTAACAAACACCTGTTCAACTAAACATAATAGGTTTTAATAGTAGCATGTTTGGTGCTGTTATACGCAAAAGTAAGTTCTGTGGGGATTTCGTTGTTACAAACTGAATTTTATATAAAACGAATGCTTATGTATTGATGTTTCAAAATCCCGAGGCTATCAAAAATCGTCATGTGAAAAAAGGCACTAATGTTAAGAAACGAGTTAACGTAGTGGCAAAAAGAGAGAAATTGCGATTTTTTTATATATTTTTCAAAAAAAGGTTTTGTAGAGCAAATATTTTTTTAGTATTTTCAAATATTATACCCAGTCAACATATTACTTCTATAAGTATTGTTGAAGAAGTTTTTTTTGAGAGTTAAAACTTCTTTGTGACTTGTGTGAAGATTATTAACTTCCTTTAGATTTATGAATATCAGCCAAAAAATAACTCTTAGATATAACCTACAGAAGTAACTGTTCATTTCTACACTTAAACACTTTTTAAGAGGTTGAATATTATCTCTCATAGATTTCACAATGAACACTTTTTTTATATTCTTTATAGCGGTGTATATGCGTATATGCAATATTTATTTCTCATTAAGGTTTCTATTTCTCATGCACTTTGCAACGTGATACAATATTTATAAAAAGTATAGGGCCAGGCTTTCACACTTACTTCTTTTAATATTGCATTGTGGTACTAAAATTTACCAACGCACACCAGTTTATGGTAAAATATGGACATTGTAGGCCAAAAAACAAGCGCGCCCTCAAAATGATGAGTTTTTAGAAAAACAAATTCTAATTTTTTTCTGGGATACACAAATTTGAGTGATTTACCTTGTTACATTCCAAAATCGCAGTAGGCATTTATTAACGATATGCAACTAACGTACCTACTGTACTCGTAGTACCGCTACTTACTCCCAGTTGGCACGGTGAATATTTCCGTGCGAAATTCTGCTGACGTATTTTCCGTCCTCCGAAAGTTCGCCATATTGTTGATTGCTTGAGTGAACTGCACAAGTCGTACGGAGTGACTCTCAACGGACTAATCTGAAGTCATCCGCAAGGGATTAATGAGAAGTCATTCCAATTTTCGGTCGATTGTTTTGGGTCGCAGTGAGGACTGCGTAAGTGGTTTGAAGAGACCGATTTCTGGAAACAGGAGCTGGGTACGATTTGTGCTTTCTGGTAGCAGAGAGTGAGGTTACGCTGACAAAAACGTGTTAGCTATTTTGGAGAATTCCTGCACCCTCTTGGTTAGAGGTAAATAATTTAATTTATAGTTCCGTTAAGCTCACGTTTTTAGCATGCCACTGGTTTTCCAGTAAGTAGCCGGTACAAAAGTAACATGAAATATATATTTCCTTAGGGTCCACGGAAGGGTCCAAGGAGTTCCATTGTCCGCGTTCGGGGCAGACCAAATACGCAGAGTTTGGAGTCTTGCACATACGAGGGCGAAGCCTGCCTAGCAGCTGAACTAGGACCAGCCAAATAACCTGGACCATTATACAGTGTGAGAGTACATGTAAACCCAGGGTGTGGCCACATTGTGGGTACTGAAGTGCCAGTATCCTTTCTTTTTTTTAAATTCATGAGAAACAGGTTATCAAATGCATACCATTAAATTGGTTTATTTGATAATAATTGTTTATAGGTTGTTCTAAGCGGACGTCCCTAAGCGGCACCGTATTTACTTTTATGTATATATTCTGTAAATATAATCCATATATATAGGCATTCGATATTTATTTTCCCAGCACCACCCAATAACGAGAACCAGTAAGTAAAGAAGTAAGTTAGTTAAAATTATAATTATTATTCAGATATACTGGGTGTAACGCCCTGAGGTCTGAGCTAGTTTTATTTTGTCGGAGCACTCGTTGACTTATCCGGGCTAAGTAGTGCTTCGGCTTGCTACATCCCCACGTCCAGTGAGTTTTGTGATCATATACCCTACCTTTTGGGTAGGGGTAGTAGAAGGGTAGCAACCTGCTAACACATAAGTAATTACTTTATTAGTGGTATTAAACTTAAAGTAACATAATTAGATTGACCAAAATCTCCTAAGTTCACATTTTTATTCACTTTATTTTCGTCGACCTCACAATGGTGGCGACAGTAAGTACGTTCGTCCTCGAACTGGTCTTGAAGAAATGGCGTTGTGTAAAGCAACCTCGAGAGTTCTGGAATTTTAGAGAATTCTTAAATAGATAGGTATAAGAATTATTTATGAACCGTATATAAATTTTTTTCAAGGCGTTATTTTCCGATGTCAGCTGGCCAAAAAAAAGACTAAATGTAGAGTTTACAAAAGACATTACTTGGAGGTTTATAAAACTAATATAACCTGATATCTTGTTCATAGAATAATAAAAACAATTTACAGATATTTTTTGCACCGCTAATTGTACGATTTTTGTGATACTTATAAATATCCCATCAATTATTTAATTTTTTAGAAACAATAAAACCTCTTTTTGCAACTTCTGCCAGCGTTCGATAAAACTTCTCACAAGTATAAAACTGATATAACTTGCATAAATGAGTATGCAAGTTATATTAGTTTTATAAATCTCTACGTAACTTCCTTTGTAAACTATAATACCTTTGGCCTTTTTTTTGGCCGACATCGGAAAACAACGTCTTGAAGAGAATTTATATACGTTCACATAAATAATTCTTATGCCGATCTATTTTTGTAACCTCGCCTGCTTACTGAGTATTATAAATTGGAGCTTACGAGAGAACGGAATTAAAATGGCAATATCTCAATTTGAAATTCTTAAAAATCTAATTCAATTTAGACAGTTTTTGCATTTTCTTCGTATTATTTCCGAAACGAAAGTCTAAATCAAAATTTTGTATACTTAAAAACTTTATTTTATCCTTTTTGAACACACTGGCGTGGGACTTATAATTTTATGACTAATAATAAATAGTACAACTGAATGCAATGTGATGCAAATTTTCTTGTGATTAACTTGCTGTCGTGTACTAGGCGTTCCCACTATAACAACACATCTTACATTTCACTTTTCGTAGCTTCGTTGCAAGGGTTTATATTATGCACATTTTTGTTCTAAGTTCTAAATAGAAGTAATAAATCATTTACAACTTGAAAATGGAAAAGAAACATTTGATAGAGGAAAAAATAACATCTCTTATTGTCTATAATTATTTATTTATGGCATATTATAATGTTCCTCGCACCTTCTTTAAATATTAAGCCACTGTCCTATAAGTTGTTTAAACATTTTTTATTATTTTTTTTTATTAACTTATAAGATGTCAAAAAATACCCACCATTCTTTTGGTGTAAAGTAACATGTTCAGAGGGTTATTCTTCCAGTGTTGTACTAGTCACTGTATTCTTTTGATAATAAAGCTTAAAAGAATTGTATAATACACACCCACAGGAATTATCTCATCACAATAATTTAACATTAAGTTTGATCTTAATTTACTTCTGAATCGTTTGTCTGATTTGGATGATTTTTTTTTAATGATAGGTTGACTCTTCGGAAATGTTACTGTCTACTGATTTTTTAAATAAAATTTCATATTTGAACAAATACCGAGTGTTACGATGATGTTGGGTTTTGGTCCAACAATTCGTTAAACTCTGTGGTGTGCACCAGCAACAATAGCAAGTTACAATTAATAGCTAAATTTAGCCTCATCTTTGCGTAACATTCCATTTTTTTGATTCACCTTATTATTTCTGTTATTAGAGGAGATATACATGATTAACAAAAAGTAAAGAACAAACAATTTTTATTAAATTTTTACAAAAACAAACAAACACCAAACAACAAGAAACCAAATTTAGAGTGCAATAATTTTTAATAACATGTATTTCCCCTCTCGCTCTAAATACAGCTTGTATTTGCCATGGAATCCGATCTTGCTGAATTGCCCATCCTAAATAATCCAATATGTGCTCTATCAGATTAATATCTAGGTTGCGAGCTGACCAATTCATTATAGTGACATTAACTTCATCTAGATACTCGGTCACTATCCCGGCCGCGTATGGCCGTGCATTATCGTGCATTAGTATAAAATTGTCACCTATGAAAGGGTCATATGGGTTCTAGAATATCCCTTATGTGTCGATTAGCCGTCATCCTTCCATGACTGACTGCCACTAACTTCGTGCCTCCATGAAACGAAATCCCTCCCCATACCATGGTTGACCCACCTCCAAAACTTTCCGTTTGACGAAAGTTGTTTTGGAAATGATGCTCACTTAGCCTTCTATATACCGGCATACGTATATCTGAGGAGTATAGGCAAAATCTCGATTCATCCGTAAACAGTACATTGGACCATTCTTCAAGACCTTAGTCCACGTGGTCCTTAGCAAATTGTAACAAGGCAATCCGGTGTGTCCTAGTAAGCCATGGATCCGGCTGGAACCATTGGTTGTATATTCTGTTCACGGAGACGATTTCTTACAGTTTGTAAAGAAATGTTCAACTCTGTTGAACACCAATTACATTGGCCACGTACCTTCGACCTCGCCCATCTTCAATCAGGGCAATTGCTTTTATGGCCTCTTCATCAGTTAAATAATGATGAGCATTCATTATGCTATAATTTAGCACACAATTTTAATTTAGGAAAAAGCCACAGTAAAAAGTATAGAAATCTATCGCAACAATTGACACAACACAAACTGGCACTTTAAAAACTGATTTTGTTACTTTTAGTTTTTTTGTTTTCCATGCATTGCCTGCTACTTCAGCTTTTCAATGTATGCATATAAACATGCATAAAAGTCAACAAAAACATGTTGTGCTAAAAAACTGCGTATCTCCTCTAATAAATGGTTCTGCGAAAAGTGCAATCTTATTACTGAAACATGTGAGCCTAAATTTATTAGAGAAATTTTTTAGAAGAATACTGGATACGTAAATTAAAGGAGTAGAAAATTATTTTATGCAGTTAAAAAATGAGATAACTCAATTGGCCACAAATAAATCAGAGGAAGTCTTCGCCCCCAATCAAAAATGAAATTGATCAAATTGCTGAAAGTAAACTAAAGGATCTGAACATAGAACCTTCTGCAGCCTCTAACAACAATTCTAGTCTTTATTCAACTATATTAAAAGGGAAATCTGCTATAATAATTAAACCAAAAGAGACTACTCAAAAATATTTTCAAACCAAGATGGATATACTAAAGAGATAAATCGTAAAGAGGATATGCTAAATATAATGTGTGAAAAATATAAATCATAGAGAAGTTGTGAATGGATGTGGAAGTGACTCTGAAACTACAAAATCGAATAGTTTATCAAACTCAACCAAACTACTGAGAAATATGAAATACGAGATATAAGAGCCTAAGTCCAAGAAATCGAATAATTGAAATGTCTGAGAAACTTGATGACAATTCTTTAATTGACTTTCTGCTCTATCAAAATAAATCGGTTTTTGATGATAATTCTGTGGTGAAAGTTAAAAAATTATGGTTTACTAAAAGGAACAATCAAACATCAAACTGTCTTTCAGGTTTATGCGTGATAATCAGATAATATCCTTTGGCAATGGTAAGTTATTTGTTGGCTTTGACTATTATGAGGTCTATGTTGCGTAGGTATTTCAAGTGTAATGGGTACAACCATGTATCTAGTAGCGGTAAAAGTAATACTTTCTGTCCCAGGTGTACTGAGGATCTATTGGTGAAAGATTGTAAAGTTTCTCAACATGAACTTAAGTATATAAATTGTCTCAAGTTAAAAGATAAAACAAAATATTTAAACATCGATATAAATCATGCTGCTTGGGATCCTAAATGCCATATATTTACTCAAGACTTGGCAGAATTTAAATCCAAAATATATATTTCATAGCAATTATTAGACAAAATAGATTCAACCACTGGTGGAGTCAACTTGAACGGGATCACCAATAGTGATAAAAAGGTTTCACTTTTTTCTGTATACTGTCAGGATGTGCGGGGTCTAAATACAAAAACAGATAATATTTTGAATGCTTCTTATTCTTTTCAATACGAAGCTATTGCTTTAACAGAAACGTGGCTTAATAATCACGTTAACAGTTCTGAAATATTATCTGATTATTACAATATCTTTAGGTGCGATAGAAACCTGAAACGAGGAGGTCGTGTTATCTAGGGTTTAAATAAATTTTTTTTGTGGTACTCAGTTAAATCTGGATTACATAACAAATACTACTCCCCTTATTGATATTGTAGATGTAAAAATCGAAAGTAGTTTCTCTCATTTTTTTTATTTTTGTGATACATATTCCTTCAGCATTAAGTACGACCTATTATAGTAGATTTCTTGAGGCACTTGAAACCTTAGAGTATTTAAATGGGTATGGAATTTATATTCTGGGTGACTTTAACATACCAGAATTCAAACAATACTCTGAAAATAGTATGCTTACAAGTCATATGTTAGAAGTAAAATCATTTCCCAATTTTTTTGAATGTAAACCATATAATACGATATTAAACTCAAACAGCCGCATATTAGATTTGATAGTGGTCAACTAAGTTTGCGAGGTCTTTAAATCTGATGACCATTTATTGAAAGAAGATGCACATCATCCTGCACTTAATATATCTTTTGTTGTGAATTCTCTGTTGGATAACAAAAAAGGTGTAAATAACTTCATGAATCTTACAATTTCCGTAAAGCAAACTATTACGTATTATATGGTAGTATAAGAAATCACAATTGGAGTGTCTTTTAAAGAATTTTAGTGATGTGGACTTAGCTTGTGAATATTTTTATGAAGTGCTATATGCAATTTTCGATTTTTGTGTGCCTAAGTATGTTATTAATACAGGGAGATACCCTCCCTGGTTTAATATTAATATTATCAATAATTTAAACCAAAAATGCAAGCTCTGGAATTTATATAAGCAAACAGGTGATGAACAGATTTATGATCAGTTAAAACAGTTACGAACCTTAATTAATAAAGACATTGATTATGCTGAAAAATTATATATAAATATAATGTTCAAGATAATATTAGAAATAACGCTAAATTTTTTTGGGCATACATAAATTCTAAAAAAAGCTACATCTAATATCCCTCAAAATTTAGTATATAAAAGTGAACATCTAAATATAAATTGTAAATAGACTTGCAACATTTTTCAGCACCTCATTTACTAATCCCAATCCTGATGATATCAATAACAGTACTTTATATGACATGTCGGACAATCGTTTCACTAATAACCTCCACATCAATAAATTTACTACAAATGACATCTTAACCTCGTTGAAAAAGCTAAAGCCTAAATTTACAAAAGACTCCAGCTTTTGTTGTCAAAGATTGTGCATATGTTCTAGCAGAACCACTCTGTATAATTTTTAATATGTCTTTCACTTCTGGAATATTTCCAACTATATGGAAAAAATCGCGAATTTGTCCAGTATATAAAAAAGGAGAGAAAAATGATATAGAGAATCAGATTACAGTAATCTGTAATTTTGCCAAAGTTTATAAATAACTTTACACGATGTACTCTATCCACATATACAGGGACAGATTAGTATTCATCAGCATGGATTCATAAAAATTGATCAACTGTCTCTAATTTATTTTGTATTTCGCAATACATTGCTCGTTACATGGATTTAAATGGTCAAGTAGATGTCCTATACACGGACTTCTCAAAAGCATTTAATCGGATAGACCATGACTTACTTTTGAATAAACTTAAAACTTGCTGGACTTTCCAGTTGAATATATTTAAATCTTACTTCACTGAGGGAATACAGTATGTTGAGTGTCGTGGTATTGAATCATTTGCAGTACCAGTAAAGTCAGGCGTCCCTCAGGGATCCATTCTGGGACCTCTTCTTTTTATGTTATTAATAAACGATATTGTAGTTAACTGAGAAGCATGCTACTTACTGTATGCGGATGACATGAGACTGTATTGCTGTATAAACTCTAAGTCAGATTTTAAATAGTTACAGAGTGACTTAATGAAAGTGGGCGATTGATGTACATTAAATAACATTCCACTAAATGCCGAGAAATGTATTGTAGCGTCATATTGTAAAAAGCAAAATCCCATATTATATTACTATAAATTGACAGTAAATTAATTAACTTTTAATTTACATATAAATAACGTGGTACAAGTTTCATTTAGAAACTTGAGTTTTGTGATAAAAAATTCTGCAGCTTTCACTAATGTAAATGTCTTGGTATTGTTATTCAATACTTTTGTCAGGTTTAAGGTTCGAATATGCCTCCTTAATCTGGAGTCCTGGATATCTGACCTATATTGAAAATTTGGAAACTATTCAAAGATATTTTCTTAAGTATTTGGTATTTAAAGAAGATGGATTGTATCCACCTATTGGAGCACCTCAAGTAATATTACTTAATAGATTTGCAGTATCAAGCTTATAAGATTGCAGGATCATACAATCATTAATATTTCTGTATAAAATTATAAACAATAACGTAAATTGTCCTATATGAGAGCAACTACCCTTTCATGTGCCCAGAGTTGAGGCTCGGAATAAAATGACCTTTTATCTTGCCAAGCCATGGACGAATAAGCTTAAATGTTCACCGCTTCATTTTATGTGTAACAATTATAATAATCTGCAAGACAAAATTGATATCTTTAATTGCACTAAAAGAGATCTAAAAAAATCTTCTTACTACAAAATGAATTTTATACTTTTATAATTTATTTTTCTTCACAAATCATAGGTTTAGCTTATAAACTATTCCATACTTTTAGAACTTCTGTCAGTTATGTATAGGGTATTTTTGTGATTGTAATTAAATATCTAATCAATGTGTTAATATTTAATTATCGTATTTTCCTATCCTGTAATTAGCTTGTCCTGTTGGATGGCGTACGTAAATAAATACATAAATAAATAAATAGATAATAGAGATATAAAAGTGAATCGAAAAAGGGAATGTTACGTAGAGATGAGGCTAAAGTTAGCTATTAAATTGTAACTTGCTATTGTTGCTGGTGCACACCACAGGGTGTTACGAATTGTTGGACCAAAACGCAAACAGCATCGTAACACGGGGCATTTGTTCAAAAATGAATTTTTATTGAAAAAAAAGATCATCCAAATCGAACAAACGATTCAGAAGAAAATTAACATCTAAGTTAATGTAAATTTATGGCGATGCAATAATTCTTGTGGCGTGTGTAATTTTATAAAATAAAAATATTTACAACATTTATAATTTGTTCTTATAAGTACACTAGATTATTTTATTTTTCAACTTTATATCAATGATTTGATGATGATAGCACATAGCAAGATATTCAAAGTAATGCTGTTATTACATCAGAATGGAATTTTGATAGTGAATCCTCCATCCGAGATTTATTATAAGTAGTGCAGTGATTTCATCCATGTGTTGATATTACTGATACCAGTCATACTCAAGTATCTTGATACATTACAGGGTACTTACATACCGGGTGACACAGGAGACATGTAACACCCCGTAGCATGTTTATTTAAAGAGATATTATTTTGAAATTTGGTACACTTATATAATGCGTGATTGTCCTTTTTTTAAGTACAACAAATTTTTGTCCACCACTTGCGGTTTCATCGGAAGTGACATCTACTCTGTTATTTTAAATGGCACCCTGTATATTTTTTTTACCTATCTGATTCGTCTCTAGATTCTCTTTTCAACCATGTATCGGAACATGGCATTTGTTTTTAAAATGACAGTTAATATCAATTTTAGTTTGTTAAATCTAGGTGGCCCTGATATGAACCTTGGCAGATATTGATGCGTAGTGTGCCGTGATATCGAAAGACCTCTGGCATGCAACTTTATGCCTCATATTTTTTTTGGGAATAACCAGTAGCTGAACAGACTAATAAGATCTAACTTATTTAAAAAAAATATCTTTAAACAACCCACGATATCTTAAAAACCAAGATAGGAACCCCATTTTTTTACTTCACCTAGTTAAAAAATACTTATTTATCTTTTATTTTTGTCCAATACAATTGCTGTGCCTATCATATTTTGCTTTCTTCATTAAAATTAGTATCGAATGTTATTGCATAGTAATGAATATTGTACTGCAACAAAAATATTTAGTAAGCAGGTGGTGGAAACAAAATAAAAGTAGGTAAAACGATTTTTTTAATAAATAAGAAACATCAGTAAAACACATTTGAACAAAATTGATGAAAAACCATTACACTATGTACCTAATACATTTTTACAACGAATGAATGAAATTAAAATAAAATATTTACTGAAGTACTACATACAAAAAAACATTTTTTTACTACAGATGTTCAAAATGTTGTCCGTTATTATCTCTGCACAATCGTGTTTTTGTGACGGTAGCCCTAAGCACGTTATCTAACTGTAATTCAGTACTCCCATCGATTGCTCTTCTGACTCTCATTTCCATGTCTTCTCTGTTTGTTGGTGGAGTCCTATAAACGTTTTCCTTGAGGTGGCCCCATACAAAAAAATCAAGCGGCGTAAGGTCTCGTGACATTGCAGGCCATCGAACGGGCCCATTTGTTCCCATCCAGTTTTCTCCAAACCTTTCATTTAAATAATTCACCACAACTCTGCTGTTATGTGGTGGAGCCCCATCCTGTTGAAAAATTATTGGGTTAACATTAGGTGGCAGTTCTTCCAAAAAATCTTGTATCTGGTTTTGCAAAAATCCCAAATATCTTTCTCCATTTAATGGACAATCAAAAATTATTGGCCCAATAATTCTTCTGCCAATTACTCCTAACCATACATTAAAACTAAATCGCTCCTGATATGCACTTTCTCTCATATTTCTGGGATTTTCTTGTGCCCAATAACGGGTGTTGTTACGATGGAATAATCCCAAATTAGTGAACCTGGACTCGTCGGAAAATAAAATTTGTTCATGAAGATTATTATCCAAATTGTATCTGTTCAGAAACCAATTGCAATAGTTCAATCTTCTTTGAAAATCATTTTCGTATAAATGCTGGTGAATTTGGTACTTGTATGATTTAAATTTATGTTTTTTCAAAATGCGTCGAGCTGATTCCCGATTTACACCGGTTTGGTCCTCAATCTGTCTTATCGAAATCGTGGGATCTACCTCGACAATTGCAAGTACATTGATTTCCGAGTCTTCATCGATAATGAAATTATTTTCCGGTACTTCTGGTTCACTTCTGAATTGTCGTTCAACTCTTACAAAATAGTTGTTTGGTGGATGAGTTCTTTCGGGAAATCTTTCTTCATATAAGACAGCAGCCTGCCTGCTATTTTTTTTACATTCGCCATAGATTAGTAGCATATCTACTTTTTCATTTCGTGAATACATGGCAAAATAGAGTTAAAAACGTGATAACTTGGGTATAATTTAATGAAAAATACTTAAATTGCTGCCAAGTAAACAATTCTTAATTGTCAAATCAAAATGACGCATCGTTTTACCTTCTTTTGTTTCCACCGCCTGCTTACTAAATATTTTTGTTGCAGTACAATATTCATTACTATGCAATAACAATCGATACTAATTTTAATGAAGAAAGCAAAATATGATAGGCACAGCAACTGTATTGGACAAAAATAAAAGATAAATAAGTATTTTTTAACTAGGTGAAGTAAAAAAATGGGGTTCCTATCTTGGTTTTTAAGATATCGTGGGTTGTTTAAAGATATTTTTTTTAAATAAGTTAGATCTTATTAATCTGTTCAGCTACTGGTTATTCCCAAAAAAATATGAGGCACAAAGTTGCATGCCAGAGGTCTTTCGATATCACGGCACACTACGCATCAATATCTGCCAAGGTTCATATCAGGGCCACCTAGACTTAACAAACTAAAATTGATATTAACTGTCATTTTAAAAACAAATGCCATGTTCCGATACATGGTTGAAAAGAGAATCTAGAGATGAATCAGATAGGTAAAAAAAATATACAGGGTGCCATTTAAAATAACAGAGTGGATGTCACTTCCGGTGAAACTGGAAGTGGTGGACAAAAAATTTTTGTACTTAAAAAAAGGACAATCACGCATTATATAAGTGTATCAAATTTCAAAATAATATATTTTTAAATAAACATGCTACGGGGTGTTACATGTCTCCTGTGTCACCCGGTATATCCAAAGATCCCCTCTTTACTACTACGCCTGTGTAAACTAGGAAACAAATATTTCCTTTCGGTAATATCACATGGTAAACTCTTATAGCATAAGATACAACCACAGACAACAAATGTGATACAACCACAGTATGATACAACTAACTGCGTATTCCTTGACTATATAAGATTTCTGTACGTCTAGGAAACAATTAATGAACTTTTGTAAAGTATTGCATATCATAAAATTTGGCGTAAATAATCAGTTTATGTCTTTAAGTAACATTGAGATAGAATTGTTGTCATTATTCAAACTAGTGACTTCCAGTCTATCATGTCTTCTACAGTGGTGTAGGTGGCTTTATTGAATGGAAGGTTAGACTAATCAAAACATCAGCAATTTTACACGGTGAAGGAATCAGACGAAAGTAATATTACAGTGCTAAATTTTAATGTTTTCTTTTTCAGATAAAACATATTATGAATCTAGTAAACTAATAAAAAGCTTCTAGCGTAAGTGAAAGAATATTTTTGTGGGTATTTACAAAATTAAATCATTTGAAACTCCTAATATATAAAATGATACAAAAAATATTACCTTCTATTTATATTGTGATCAAAATCCTCCTCAAATTATATAAAAAAAATTAATAAAATATTTTATTGATGAATCTATCAAAACAATTCTATATATATATATATATATATATATATATATATATATATATATATATATATATATATATATATATATATATATATATATATATATACACATATATATAACTAAAAGTATTTCAAAGAAATTTCTCTGGAGTAATCTATAAAACGATTGGTTCATATACAATGTGAAGATTCTAGTAATAACTATTAACACTGTTTACAATAGATTTTTTGTGCTCCTCAAATCGTTTTATTATAATACGGCCAGTTGGACCTATATATGTATAATACCGTGGGTATTAGCTATACCTAGTTGAATTTTAAAAAAGTATTATCCGTTATTCAGTTTCAAACTACAATTTAAAAAGTTATTTAGTGTCCCGGTAATGGGAAAGATACCCGAATATAGAAAGTACTCAGATATTTAATACTATTAGGGTACCTAAATTAATCAGTTGTGACAAAATGCATCCAGAAGGATGACATGCCACCTTTGTATTGTATCGTTATATTGCATTTTTTTCATATTTCTTTCTATCTCTTCATTTTTCCAAATTTATTTACTCTCAAAAATTCAAATGGCAAGAGGGGTCAATTTTAAAGACTGTTAAATTCTCTTCACAACGGCATTTTAATTATGAGAATTGAGCTATTAGTTTCAGAGAAATTGCGTTCGAAAGATGCATAATATGATGTTTCTATTTGAAATTTTATTAATTTAGTCTTGCTGACTTTCTGAACTCGCGGCCTCCATAGCTATCCTAAGTGGATCTCGTCCCGCTCATTCTTGGTCTAACTGTTTTCGTCTCCAGAACTAGTAAGTCCGATTTGGTTTCTTCATAACTACCTAACCTACCCGATCGTATGTCCCAAGAAAGTTCTCCGCCAACTATTACAAGTTGTTCAAGCCTGCAAACTTGACGGAGATAGCCAAACGCTACCTTGTGTTCTTCCAATTAAAATATAACTCAAGATGCTTTAGGTGAAAGTGATATAATGACTCTATTTATTAGCCTTTGACCCTATTCTTAGTAAAGCTCTTACAAACCTACGTGTTTATTTTGTTTTGTTTATGTTATCGGTTCTCGGCTGGAGAATGCTTTGAGATTTTGTACAGTCTTGTCAACATTTTGAAATATTAAATGAATACTGTGTGTTCTTTTACAAGATAAATAATTTAGACTTTATCGTTTGAATGCATACGTTCTCTACCAAAATTATAAGAAAATGATTTAACCCTGTTTTTGTGATAATTAATTTGTAATTTAATGAGAGAAAGGCTTGAAAATATTTTAGTTTTATGTAAAAATTATAAGAATTTTATTTGCGATGAAGCTGCCCAGGGCTGGGGTGCTTCTAACGATCAATATGCTCCTAAAAAAAACGCAGTGGTCGGTAGGTATTACGGATACCTTAGGTATAAAAATCAGGTAGTGAGTAATCTGTCGTTCTAATTATTGTGGTAGATGGATAACCACGAGTCGTAAAGTTTATTACGTACTCTTTGGGTAGCTATGCCCTTTTATTTAATTGTTTTTAGCAAACCTTGCGCATAGACAATTAACGACAGTCACTGTATAAACATTAGTGACATCAACCAAATTCAATTTTAATTAAACATAATTATTTATTAGTGTTAGGTAGATAGGACCACTGCGTAGGTAGCATTTCCCCAGTGTTTAAGAACATCTTAATATAAAACAAAAACTATTACCTTCAGTGAGAAAGAAGTGCGCAAACAGTATTACAATGCTTTACCATTAATCCACCCCTAAGAGTCGTCTACATTCATAATTTTAAATAAATTTGTGTATGGCAACCGGTAAAACAATTTCCGCGACATCACCCGCTCTCAACAAGGCGACGGAAAGAGACGAGATGTGACAGCACCAGTTTTAAAAACTTCCATCATTATGAAGTTATTTGTATTTTAATTCAATACAGGATAGGTATGCAATAATGAATTGAAGGTAACTACATACCTCTGCAAAAATAATTCCACAACTATTGTTTTGTATAGAAATTTAAAATACTGCTCTATTTCAACAAATCATGATAATTAGATAAAAGTTTGACAAAATATGTAACATTATGAAATTAATAAATGGCTAAATTTAATTTTTGCAACATAAGATATTCCGAATTTATTGGCAAATAGATATGTTGTACTTACCCGCTTTAAGGGGGTTGTAGCTCCCTTATGAACTGACTTAAGGCAAATGTTTATATACAAAACTCAACTTATTTTTTCTAGTTCTATTACCCCTTTGAAGGAAGGTACTTAATTATGGGACAACTTGTATTGACAAATATAATCTATAGTATAAACTTATGTTTAAAACCAAATGAAATTAAACTTTACTAAGGCCAACTGTACCGAGGCCGTTAAACTTTGAACGTGGATCAGGGACAGATACATGGTGAGCGAAGGAACAATCCCCCCTTGCAGCCAGATCTAATATATTTTAACTGTTTTCTTATTGGAGAATAAATTTAAATCTAATATTGTGTAGGACATTAAGTATTGTTTGTATATTGTCCCTCTTTGATATAGGCTGTGTCCGCCCCTGACGTGATCAAATGCCATAGAAATAATTATCACAATAATTGCTTCTATGATTTACAAAGTTCAATAGTTTTATATAAAATAAGTTCTATTATTAATCTCATGTAAATGAAGATAGATATACATTCTAAAGTGATTTTTTTTTTCAGATGACAGCTCCAAGATTTCCAGTAGTCTTAAAAATAGGCCACGCACATGGCGGTTTAGGAAAAGTAAAAGTAGACAACATAAACGATTTTCAAGATATGGCAAGCGTAGTCGCTGTTGCCAACACGTACTGCACTGTAGAACCATATATTGACTCAAAATACGATATTCATGTTCAAAAAATTGGAGTTAATTATAAAGCCTTCATGAGAAAATCAATTTCAGGTAAGGAAACAGTATTAATATAAGTGTAATATCTGCATTAATCATGCAGCATGGAACTCTAATGAGTGTTTTGTGTATAAACAGAAGATAACTGAATTTAAATCAAAATTGCAATTTGCTAATTAGCAATTACCATGTTACCAAGATGACAGTGTAATTAATAATACTCAGATTCAAATTTCTAATCAGACTTTAGCTATTCCCACTTTAGATATGTATTATCAGAATGTTCGAGAACTGAATACCAAAACACATGATCTTTACAACGCGATATACACCTGTCAATATGACATTATAGCCCTTAGTGAAACTTGGCTTCAGCCTCATATTTTAAATTCTGAACTTATTAGTGGCGATTACTCTGTTGTAAGGGATGATAGAAACATTTTACATACTCACGTCAAAAGAGGCGGAGGTGTCTTACTAGCTGCGAATAAAGCAATCAAACTGAGTGAAATTAATTTAGACTTTGTTCACGATACCGTCCCCTGTATAGATATAGTGGGCGCTAAACTGAAATTAAATTTCAATACTTTTTCTGTTTTTGTGATTTATATTCCACCTGGTTCGAATATAACCATTTACAATCAATTATTTGAATGCCTTGAAACTCTGGAATATATTTGTGCAGGTAAAATATTTTTTATCGGAGATTTCAATATCCCCGAGTATCATGATTGCTGCTTACGTAACATTTTTTACTGATCTAACACTGTTATTAAATTCTTTCTCTAATTTTTATGAATTGAACCAACGCAATTTCTCAGTTAACATAAATAACAGGTTACTGGATCTGGTATTGTCTAATCAAGACTGCGCAGTAGCTAAATCTCAAGACGTACTACTCCCTGAGGATCCTTATCATCCTGCACTTACCATAGGTATATCTTTAGATGTTTCTGAGGTAAATAATGTATTTCCTTTAAATAATACTGAAACTTTTAATTTTCGTAAAGCGGACTATTTAGGCTTATATAATCATCTAAATTTACTTGATTGGGGCTGTTTATCTGAAATTCAGGATTGTAATTTAGCGTGTGAGTTGTTCTATAAGCAACTTATTTATGTCTTTGAACTGTATGTCCCTAAATCTGTATCACGCCCTAGAAAGTATCCACCCTGGTATACAAAAAATATTATCTTGGATATCAAGAAAAAAGCAATCCTCTGGAGAGATTATAAAAAACATGATAATGCCAATTCTTATCATGATTTTAAACAGCTAAGAGCAAAAATAAAAAATGATGTTAATACTTCTTATAGAAATTATCTTAATGGGTTACAAAATAAAATTAAATCGAATACTAAACAATTCTGGAGCTATGTAAACTCCAAAAAAAATAGTGGTTCTATACCAGATTACGTAACATATAATGACCTTGAATATAGTAATCCTTCAGATATTGTGAACGCTTTTGCTTCATTTTTTAAAACTGCGTATACCTCGAATAATTCTAACGTTAACTTACATAATGCACTTAGTTCAACAAATTGCCTGCATATAAATGTGTTCAGTGAAAAAAATGTGTTGGACGCCTTATTAAGGCTGAAGCCTAAATTCACTAAGAGTCCTGATGATATACCAGCGTTCATTATTAGAGATTGTGCCTACGCATTTGTCTACCCCCTGATGATCATTTTTAATTTATCATTAAAATCTGGGGTATTTCCAGATCGTTGGAAATTATCTAGAGTGTGTCCAATTTTCAAAAAAGGAGATAAGATTAACGTTGAGAATTATCGCCCTATTACAATAATTTGCAATTTCGCTAAAGTTTTCGAAATCACATTATATGACGGAATCTATCACAATATACGAAGGCAGATCAGTAGTTTTCAGCATGGTTTTGTAAAGAGTCGCTCAACAGTTACAAATTTATTTTCTGTCACTCAATATATATCCGAGGCAATTGATTCAGGCAAACAAGTTGACGTTATATACACAGATTTTTCTAAAGCTTTTGACAGACTTGACCATGGTATTCTTCTTCATAAGTTAAATGCATTCGGCTTTTCGGACTTGTTGACGTCTCTATTATCCTCATGTCTAACTGACAGGAATCAATATGTAGAATATCGTGGTTTTAAGTCTGATCAATTCTCAGTTACATCTGGAGTGCCCCAAGGTTCAATATTGGGACCTTTATTATTTATATTGTTCATAAACGATATAGTTGACCGTGTTGATGTTAACTGTTTGCTATATGCTGATGACATGAAATTATTTTGCACTACTGATACCGACGAGGATTGTGAGCTGCTCCAAAGAAATCTAAATAATGTTAATGATTGGTGCCTTCTAAATAACTTGCCTTTAAATATTACCAAGTGCAATATCTTATCCTTCAGTAAAATGAACCAACCATTAATATTCAATTATCAATTGAACGGTACTGTCTTAAACAGATCAGATGAGTTTACTGACCTGGGAGTTCTTTTTGATTCGAAAATGAATTTCAATAAACATATAGAAAATATTGTTCTGTCTGCTTATAAAAGTTTGGGTTTCATAATTAGAAATTCAAGTGGTTTTGATGACATTCAGCTGTTAAACCTTCTGTATACAGCATTTGTTAAATCCAAACTTGAATACGCCTCACTTATTTGGAATCCCGGCTATAACAAATATTGTAATAGTATTGAGAATATTCAACGTCGTTATCTAAAATTCGTGTCATTTAAAATTGATAATGTATATCCTGTTATTGGCATTGAACATGGTCAGTTGTTAAATAGGTTCTCCTTTCTTAGCTTACTCGTCCGCAGGAAACTCTGTTCTCTTTTCTTTTTACACAAACTAATTCACAATCTAGTTGACTGCCCAAATATTTTAAATATGTTGAATTTCCATGCCCCTGCATTTGAAACACGTCATCAGAGAACATTTTATCTACCTACCCCGCGAACAAACGTACTTAAGTTCTCGCCTTTGTACTTTATGTGCGAGACTTATATGTCCATTGAGGATCAGCTTGATATATTTTATTGCAGTATTGCAAAAATAAAATGTATATTCACTTAGTCATTTTAATGTATTTTTTAACTGTTCTTAATGTATTTTTTTTTATATTCCATTTTTTATATATATTTTATGTATGTTATGTAAATAATGTGTATTTTCCCACCCCGTAATTGGTTTTTACTGTGGGGTGGTGTAAATAAATAAATAAATAAATAAATAAATATGAAGTACTGATTTAAGATATAAATAATTTTATAGTATTTTGATAACAGACGACACAATTAGACCTTTTTTTATTTGATATAAAATTAATAACACGCGTACATTTTCGTTCACTGCACCATACGTCTTTATTGTCACAGTATTCCTATGGAGTAAAGGCTACCATGTTCACACTGTCATAACTCGAGTTGGCAAATCGGTTCGCAAGTCATGGGCGGTGTCAAGTAGAGAAATATCCAAAAGTGAGAGACTAACATTTGATTTTAGTATATTGTTATGCTACGTGGTGTGTACAACGTAATTTATCCCTCTCCGTTGTATTGTTGATAATTTTATTTGTTGTATTTTATTCTTGATATTAACTTAATTATAACGTATGTCACACCTGCTCAAGGGTAAAAAAGGCCAAACGCTGACAAAGTGAATAAATTTATCAGTGAATTCCAATTCCAATTCCAATTTAATCAGATTTATTTCCTATTTTATATACATTTGTAATTAAGGCTACTTTTTTATTTTATTTATATCATATATAAATATATAAAAACAAACAAACAATATAACATGAAGGTCGAAGTTGACAAAAAATGGTATTCAGCCAGGACGACAATACTGTCCAGCCACAGCTGTGCCTTACTGGTTGCCGGTGTTGTGGCAGCTCATGTCATTTTTCATCTTTTATCATTCTGCACGCAGGAACACACAATGCATTATAATTCATAAAACATAAACAAAATTTAATAATTAAAAAAGCCAGTTTACAGAGAACATATGAGTGATTGTACGTACACAGAAAAAATTCCAAAAAATCTGTTCAAAATAATGATTTTTTTATTTTGAAAATAAAAATTGACTTTACGTCCGCGGTGGGGTTTGGAGTAAGGAAGGCGTGTCTACGGATTGTAAGGCGTGAATTCTCGAATTTGTTCTACAATGGTGCTATAATAATTAGGTGTGCGAGGCAGACCTGATGTGCTGGGACAAACATGATTGTAAACCTCACGTAAATTCTGTGCAACATAAAACTAAAAAAAAAATGGCGTGCCTTCTACAACACAGTTTATGTTCGATTTACTCTTAATGCTGATTGCCTGTGATGTTCTGCTGCACATACTCGATAAACAACCATTTCAGGAGTTCTGGAATAAATACAATCCCAAAGTGACGTTACTAAGTCGCACAACGTTGCGTAACTATGTACCAACTCTAAGAAGCGAAGACATTGCAAATAAGATCAAATGTGTACTAAAAAATATACGGCTGTAGTTATGTGTTAACAAGACGACATATTGTAAAAAAATCTATTTTAATTGTTATAGTACGTGTACTAGACCCTCTTAAACCGACGTTTCCACTGTTACTAGCTAGCAAAAACTAACTGAGTGTACTATCCAAACAATTACGCGGGTGGTGCTGGAGAGGTTAGAAAAATTTTACCTGATAAAAAGTCAAGTTTTGATGTTTGTGACCGATGGTGCCCCGACAATGCGTTTGGTAGGCCGTTCTCTTCAAGAACACGGTTGTAGGTTGGTAGATGTTGTCAAGTGCATGCTTTACACCTTGTGGTAGAAACTATTCGACAAGATTTTCCAGAGGTAGATGTATTAATAGCAAATACAAAAAAAGTGTTTCTTAAATCTCCTAAACGTTTTCGTACATTTCATAGCATACATGATGCTGCAACGTTTTTACAGATCTTTTCCAGCTTGTGAGAACCTAGCTAGTTAAGAAGGTAAGTTGTGCATACATTGTTATAAATTGTAACAATTTATTGCTTTTATTACTAGTTAATTTCTTTTATTACACTTATTATGATGCGCCTATGTCCTGCGGCGCATTTTTGCCAACTCTAATCATAACTCAACAATTATCGGCCACAAGGCTCGAAACATTACACACATTTCGCGGTTTAACATTGAACTGAGTTATGTCACTTACGCGCACAGCTAGTGCGCTTGTCAGGTTATCACCCACTCGCCGTAACAATTACTCCATAGGCACCACATTGGGAATAGGACATAAAAATACAGAATTAATGAACTCGGATCACATTAATATTGATGGTGGCCTATTATATGACGGACTCGTTTATCTACCATTTCGCCTAGTTCAGATAAAACGCTCTCTATATACACAAATTTTTTGCATTATTTATTATTTTTGTGTTTATGTGAAATACTGACTACTAGAATTTTTAAAACAATCTACCTCGAAGACGCAGAGATGGATATAGAATGGGATGGGCAATCCGATTTTATATTTTTGAATTAAATTTTCGTTATTGTCACGACCCCCGATTGGGCAATCGTGGCATGGGATTTGCTCGGCATTGCATGATGCATTTTTATATTTAAAATATTATGTATAGAGAAAATGAAAATATAAAAAATGCTAACATTATTTATCATTTGATAATTATTCAAAATTAATGTTGTTATTTCCAACCATCAGAATTTTTCCAAAAATTTTATGCAAATTGCCATTCTGTTGAAAAAAACTTTTCATTGTTTCAATTTTTCATATTATATTCTTGTATTAAAGAATATCTTCTGTAGTGATATAAGATAAATTTAGTTATATAGGCATCATACTTCCCTCGATTTTGTAACTGTAGTGGATACTAAGCAATTAGTTGTAACCTCTTCCTTAGTACTAATTTCTCTAGCAACTAGAAGCAACATGAAATTAATATACAAAATTTAAATATAATAATGGTTAGTAAGTTATAATAATAAAAACTGAGTAATTATTGAAGAAATGGCTAAGAGGTATCCGACCTTGCTTTGAACCATTTGCTATAAAGCAAATCATAGTTACAGAATCGAGCTCATTATATAGTTTTCCCACCAGATTTAAAATGATTTGATGAAATTGTAAAATACCTACTACCTGGCTTAATTTTAAACTAAATATCATTCTTTAAAATGTTCAGCTACTCTGATCTAATACAGAGTATTCAGGAATTTAGGGGAATGTAGTACTCATCAAAATAAGCTAAAAAAGTTTATATTAATGCAAGTCCAAAAACGATTTCTGAGCGGGCCACAGCCTACCAAAGACTAGGTTTTTTCTTAAATATTTCGAGAACCGTAAAAGATAAACTAATACAATTTTGTACGTAAGAGCACTTTGTGTGCTTAACAAAACAGTGTGATCTAAATTTCAAAATCCTTTAAGAACAGTTCTGTTAGAGAAAGTTTCTTTTCCTTTTTTTTTTGAAGAATTTGAGGCCTCGAAAATGAGTATATTATGTAAAGTACATCGAATTAAGATTGTATATACTCATACGAATATCTTTTCAGTTTTCTCGAACAAATATAAATTGACAATTGTGTTTTCAGGTTGTTGGAAAACCAACACTGGATCAGCCATGTTGGAACAAATATCCATGCCTGAAAGATACAAGACTTGGGTTGATGAAGTATCTGACTTATTCGGAGGATTAGACATTTGTGCCCTTGAGGTAGTTGTAGGGAAGGACGGAAGGGAGTACATCATAGAGGTAGGTGCAATGTTTTAATTTACCGTGTTATAAATAATATTATTTATATTTAATCTGCGTCCATATATGAGATCTACAGTAAACTGTCGTGTTCCAAATATAACAGGTGTATATGGCCAGTGAATTCATGTACCATTTACCTCTGATAGTCTCATGTCTAGAAATTGCAATTTGCAGGTGGTATACAATAGCCAGTTAAGCCAGTTAAAATATTTTGTAATAATTATACAATTATACAAATATACAGGGTGTCCCAAAAGTAATCGGTCATACGACAACCACGGATAGGAAATTAAATATTGAGCAATAAATATATATTGAACTAGGTAGAGTCCGAAGGAGCGTTATGACCCTTCAAGGATGGCCTCCAGAAACGGGGTTTTAGAATAATAATAATTGAAAAACCTGTTTCCAGAAAGCATTTCACACATCAGTATGTAGACAGAATTTCCAGTTATGAGAACAAAATTTTTAATGAACCAGTACCCTATTTGCTATGGTTTAGAAGATAAAAAATAAAAAATCTGACATTATTGTTTCGTATTTATGCATTTGTAGAAAAAAAATTAAATAAAATAATTATTGGATATTACATAAGCATTCTGTCAAACGTAACATGATAACAATAATAAATACCTATAGTTTTTTATATTTTATCATTTTTATCTAAATATCTGGTATAAAAGTTTTAGGTATATGTATAATAAATCAAAAACAATACTTTTAATACATTTTATCCTAGAGACTATTAAAACAACTACTCAATTTAGGAGCAAGAATTGTATTGAATTAAATAATACGTTCTTTGTATTAGAAGCAAAATAAATATATTGACATTAAAATTCTTGCTCCTAGATTGAGTAGTTATTTTAATAATTTCTAAGATAAAATGTATTAGAAGTATTGTTTTTGATTTATTATATACCTAAAACTTTTATACTAGCACGTTCAGATAAGAATGACAGTATAAAATATAAAATGCTCTAAGTATTTATTATTTCTATCATGTTAAGTGGTCCCTAGACGGTCAATATTATTGTACAATATATTGTACAATATTATTATCAGGCCGAGCCCTGACAATGCAATATTTTTGCGCAATAATTTAGGTCACGCCTGACATATAATTACTTGAGAATCAAGATGGCTGACAAGGACAAGGTGTTGTCTAAGATCAGTGTAGTTATTGTGGAAAAAATGCAACTAAAAAGTAAATAAAATGTACAAAGTGCAATAAAATATATCATAACAGTTGTGCTACAAGAATTACTTGTTGTGGTGCGAAATTATCAGATAGCAAAATTATAATTAGAGAAAGTGACATAATAAACAGTGATAGTAAGGCAGATGATTTATCATCAAAATATCAAGAGGTGCTAAATAAGAACAAGCAAAAATTTGAATGCTGAATTGGCAGACACGATAAAACAATTAAAAGAAAAAAATTCCAATTTACAGAAGGACATTTCACATTACCAAAATAAAGATCAGTACAACACTAACTCAACATCTCCAAAGGACAATATAAATTATTCAACAATTAAAACTTATATTCATTCAGAAATAGACAAGAAATTTTGCATATTACAGGAAGAATTAAATTATTTAAAAATTATAAACAGCAAGTTGGATAATCTAAAAATAGCCAAAACACAAGAAAATAAAAAAAGTAATACTTTACAAAAACAAGAAACAACAAAAAAAGTCACAACACCTATTCAAATAAAAACCAATGCAATCAATAATAAACCAGTGACTCCCAAACAATTAACTCTGAATGAGTTGAGGCAAAACAATTGAACATCATGAATGACATAATGACTTTAGAACCCAGCACTTCATCATATGGACAAACGCACCCCAATAATAATAATAATAGTAGCGGGGAAAAAGGAGATGGTTTCACTCAAGTTGAATATAGGAATAAACGTGGATCCAATGGTAAAAAAGCTCAGAATAAACTAGTTGTACAGAGTAATGCGAAATCAGAAGATAACAAATTTTCATCAGTTAAAGTGATTAAGAGAACATGGATTCATGTGGCGAACTTTCATAGGGAGTTAACTGCTGAAGAATTAACTGTACACTTAAATAAAAAGTTCAATAGGGATGACTTCTTATGCTTTAAAATCAAACCGAAGCACAACCGACCCAAATTTAGTTCGTTTAAAATAGGAGCTGAGATATCTCTTGAAGGAACACTGCTTAATCCCAATTCCTGGAATTCAGGATTAGCAGTTTCTAAATTTGATTTCTTTCTTGCAGCACGAAACAAAGTATCATTCGAGAGAAGGGCCCAGTCAAATAACACAAACGTTTAATGAAAATAATATGGGATTAGCAACCAAAATTATACATCAAAATGTTCAGAGTATAAGTACTAGTATTAATCAATTGGAAGAATTTTTTGAAAGCATAGATTACTGTCAAATAGCATGTCTCACAGAACACTGGCAAACCGAAGAAGAGTTAGAGACAAAATAAAAAATTTAAATCTCGCCTCCAGTTTTTGCCGATTACATGGAGAACATGGAGGTTCAGCAATTTATGTGGCAGATGGTATTCCCAGGAAGCCGCGTAAAGACTTATCATTAATGTCAGAAAAAAATCACATTGAATGTTGTGCTATTGAATGCAATTTTATTAACACTGACTATGTAATATTATGTATATATCGTCCTCCAAGTGGTTGTATAAACACATTTTTTTATAAACTAAATGCTATATTGAAGGTTTCGTTTAGTGAAACCAAGGCAGTCATTTTAACAGGTGATTTGAACATAGATTTTTCTGGGGAAAGTATGGAAATTTCAACTATCAGGCATAATGGAATCTTATGGTATGAATGTCAGTCAAAGTCTACACCAGAATAACGCCAACGAGTCAGAAAATCATTGACTATGTTATAACAAATATTTCTGACAACCCTAAAACACAGGTTTTACAATCCCTGATATTAGATCACAGAGCGCAATTATTTTCTTTTTTAATAAAAGCTAAAAAGCAACAATACATTTACACAAGGTCATACAGTGTGGAAATTAAGTAAAGCATAAATTCAGTAATTCCGTTGATATTAATTTTTTTGGAAGAAATCTCGAAGGGGTATAGCGATTTTAACTTCAGCAAATATTTTCAGTCTATTTTCAGTTTCTTATGTCATTTATTTTTTATTATTGATTTTGGTAGTAGTTTTTATTCTGGTTCCGACCGTATGAAATTTTCAATATGTTATATTTGAAAAAAATCGAAAAAAACAGTCTTAAAGTTCAAATAACAAAAATTCATTAAATTGGGAAAATTTATCTAGTTGCCTAAGTTTGACGGAAAGTTATCGATGGCACATTCGTTTTTATTTTGAAATTATACAAATAGTTGAAAAATCGAACTAATGTGATACACCGGCAACTAGATAAATTTTCCCAATTTAATGAATTTTTGTTATTTGAAATTTAAGACTGTTTTTCTCGATTTTTTTCAAATGATAACATATCGAAAATTTTATACGGTCGGAACCGGAATAAAAACTACTACCAAAATCAATAATAAAAAATATAGGTTGTCATTTAAAAAAAAATCGATGACGTCATAACTTAAAAAATAAATGAAATAAGAAACTGAAAATAGACTGAAAATATTTGCTGAAGTCAAAATCTCTATACCCCTTCGAGGTTTTTTCCAAAAAAATTAATATCAACGGAATTCCTGAATTTATGCGTTACTTAATTTCCACACTGTATAATGACGAAAATGTAAAAAAATTTATTTCTGAATTAAACGCAATAGACTGGTCTAGAATATATAATATTGATTCTGTTGATGATAAAACAAAACATTTTTTTGGAAATAATAACAAATAACTTTAACAGTAATTTCCCATTAATTAAGAGAAAGATTTGAAAGTCAAGAAAATCAGACTGGTTTACACCTGAATTGCTTCAGTTAAAAAATCAACTTAAACTTTTAGAAAATATAAGTAATAAAAAAGCTGAGTATAGACCCGCATACACTCATATGAAAAAAAATTATTGCGATAGGTTAAAAAAAGCTTAAAGCGAATGTCATGAAAAGGTTATTAATAGCTCCAGTAATAAATCCAAGTGTATGTGGAACCTAGTCAATTCAACTATTGGTAAGCATAACTCTAGCAAGTTACCAGGGGATGACCCACATTCCTTGGTAGACAAGTTTAATTTCTTTTTTATTGAAGCTATCCCTAACCTTCTAAAAAAATTAGAGGAAGCTGATACCACAATAAACTATGACAACTTGATAAAAAACAATACAGTATCCATGTTTGTATACTCTACCACATCAGCAGAAATTTGCAGTATTGTAAAAAATTTCAAATCTAAAAATTCAAGTGGCTTTGATGGTGTGTCAACCAATTTATTAAAAAAATGTATACAAGCTCTAGCTGCACCGCTGGAGAACATTTTTAATACATCTTTGTTACAAGGGACTTTTCTTAATTTATTAAAACTGGCAATTGTGATACCATTGTACAAAAAAAGAGATAAGAACGAATTAGGTAATTACCGCCCTGTGAGCTTGTTGTCTGTTTTCTCAAAAATTCTTGAAACTCTCATGTACAATAGGTTAATCCAATTTCTTAATAAATGTCGTTTCTTTAATGACTTTCAACATGGAGTGCCTCAAGGAAGTGTTCTTGGGCCACTTCTTTTTATAATCTTTATTAATGACAGTCAATGTAATAGATGATAATGTTAAATTAAAAATTGTCAGTTATGCTGATGACATCAACTTATTGATCATGGGTAAAACCCTAAACGAGATTACAACTACATTAGTACAGAGCTGGTTTAGTATAAAGAACTGGTTTAACAACAATAACCTCGTTTTAAATGAATCAAAATCCAATTGTCTAATTTTTAAAACTGATAGATCAAATATCCAAGTACCTGAGTATCTAACTGATTTAGTGCCGGTATCAACAATACAATCAACAAAACTATTAGGTGTAACACTAGACAGTAACATCAAGTGGTTCTTGCACATTGAAGCTAGAGTTAAAAAACTAAATAAGTCTTGCTTTGCTCTCAGAGTTTTATCAAACTCTTTTCGCGTGTCTGCTCTTTTAAATGTATACTATGCAAACTTCTACTCCATAGCCAAATATGGCATTGAAATTTGGGGGGGGCTCCTCAGACCTTCCTCAAATTTTTAAAATACAAAAGAGAGTAAACAGAATAATTCTTAAAATGAAATATGATGAGTCTTGTAGAGGTTGCTTTGAAGAAAATAAACTACTCACAATTCCAGGTTTATATATTTATTCCTGTTTAGTATTTTTAAAGAAAAACAATTTATAATTTATTAAGGCAAACATAAATCACATATACGATACCAGGAACAAAAACAATTATGCTTATCCAATTCATCGGTTAACTCTTACCGAAAAAGGCCCATTTTATGCAGCACTGAAATTTTTTTAATGCTCTACCCAGGGAATTGAATGAGAACGTTAACCTCAAATGTTTCACTCAGCAAACCTTCCAATATATATGCAATATGGAGCCATATTCTCTTCAAGAATACTTTGCAAATTAACATGATTTATTATGTTAAGCTCATCATGTATTGTATATGTATTTTTTTAATGTATTTTTTAATGTGTACTATTTCCTGTGACCTGTTTTATACATTGTATATATGAATTGAAACGAAATAAGACTTACTTACTTACTTACTTACTGACATTTCTGTAGGTAACATGAATGACATATAAGCTACTTGTGTGTCTATTGCACTGGCTGAATGCTTAAAAAAGGAGAAAAAGAAACGAAAATGGATGAAAGACTGGTTCAAAAGAACAAATACACTCATGAAAATTTATTAAGTGAACTACGATTCAGTGAACCAAGTGATTTTCAAAACTTCCTACGAATGGACGGTGGCTCATTTGATGATTTGTTAAAAATGGTTACATCCGAGATTAAAAAAGTAATACCACTATGCGAAGTGCTATTCTTCTAAGTCAGCGTTTGTCAATAACACTTCGTTACTTAGCAACTGGAAATACTTTTGAAGATTTAAAGTTCGGTAACTCCGCACATAAATTTTCTCTCCTCTTCTTTTATTTTTTTAGCCATATTTTGCCACCCAAGAAAGCCAATCACTGTACTATTCAAGATAAAATGAATAAAGCCAATGAAATATTGCGTAATATTAGCCACAGACTCACAGTGGGGTATATTCACGGAAAAACTGGTCAAAACCCCAATTTTAAAATCGGCAATTCAAGTCTTTTGACCCATGAGTCATTGAGGAAAACTACCTGACTACTAATTACAACTAGTTTGCAGGGGACATGGTTGCTACGTACCAATCCCTATCAGTTGACAGTTGAGTATTGTTGAAGTAACCGTTTCTTATCGATTATTTTCATATATTTACACTTAAAAATAAATAGATTTTAAAGTACCCTAATAAAATGAATCCTGTACCTGGAAGTAAGTACAATATTATACTAAACTGTCCTGTATAGTAACGTAATGTATTGGTAAACATTTAAAAGTTTAATTGAACGTTCGCAAAACGTGGCAAATTTCGTGATATATTTTTCTTTGTTTGGAACAAAAGTTACCGTCCGGGCATTTCCGGGCAAAAAGTTTTATAGAGCCTGTTAGTACAATACTTCAGCTATTTTACTGTTAAAGAAAACATCTCGGATATAGCCGCATTGTGGTGAAAAAAATTAGAATGTGCGTTGTGATCGTTCAATTTTACTATAATATCCGTTCTCCTTCATTCCTAATGGTGGATTTTTTATAGGTTCCAAGGAGAAGAATATTATTTTAAATAAAAGAACATTATTGGACGTTATGTTGTAGTCTCCTTCACAGAAATTTAATGACAGATGTGAACACTTGCTGGCGCATGTATCGAAAGTTTATCCACCGCAAAACCTTCAAATAATTTAGCATAAGCTTTCTCATTTTACTTCCGATTTTAAAGTAAAGTGGAATGCTACCCAATCGAACAAGACAAGATTTCTCACCCAAAACCCAAACTGGCTTGATAACAATATTACTTTTCCACTGGACGTAAATCCAATTACGTCAAGTTCGGGTGGACGGCCTACGGTTGATTTTCTCGAAAGCAGTGAACGTTCTAAACGCAGAAAAACGGAACAATTGAGATCACAAGCAAATTCTTCTGAACTGGTGTATGTCGCTCGAATGAGTCTTCGTGCACAGAGAGAAGTGGATGCTGCGACGGTAGTCAAAGAAATTAAGTTCTCAACGCCAAAATGGGCTCATAAGTAACAAAAAGCTTACAAAATGAGTCAAAGCAAATTAATCTTACTTTCCGGAGAGCAAGCTCGATCTATACTAGTTGAGGCACAACTTACACGACAACAGTATGAAGTAATGAGAGTAGCAGATAAACAAAGATTTCCTTCTTACAAAAAGATTCAAGAAGCAAAGAAGCACTGTTATCCTGAACGTGAAGCTATTACAATAATAAAAAAGAACGCATCTGTAGGGTTGCAGGCTCTATTGGATCACACAGTTAAGCGAATTGTGAAAGTACAGGAAGAAGTTTTACAAACACTTTCAAAGGAGCAACTTAGTAACTTAGTATTATTGTCCAAGAGGGGGTGTGATGGGAGTTCAGGTGAATACAAACAGAAATTTGACGATGAAGGAGATTCAGATGAGAGCATTTTTTCTTACTTCTTTAGTACCACTTCAACTTATATCTGGTAAATCTAACTCATCCAGCAAAATTATAGTATGGCAAAACCCCCAACCGTCTTCTCCTCATTATTGTCGTCCTATTAGGCTCCAATTTGTACATGAAACGACGGATATTACTTTACAAGAGAAATATTATGTAGAAACTCAAATTCATCATCTTGCTCCAACTCCCGCTAAACTCGAAGAAACAGAAATCTTTATTACGCATACTCTGGTATTTACAATGACAAATGGTAAAGCTTGCAATGCTACATCCTCCACAACCTCTACGTAAAAATGCTATATGTGTGGTGTTACCTTGAAGACATTTAATAACATACTTTTAATGTTGACACAGAAGGTAGATACTTCAACATTCCGTTTCGGTTTATCTACTTTGCATGCCTGGATACGTTTCTTCGAGTGTTTATTACACGTGGCATACAAACTGTCTATCAAATCGTGGCATGCTCGTGGGGAGAATAATGAAAGAATAGTTGCAGAAACGAGGAAAAAATTCAAGATGAATTCAAATCTAAGTTGGGTCTCATAGTAGATCGACCGAAAACCGGTTTTGTAGTAGTAGTGATGAAAATACAGCCCGCCGATTTTTTGAAAATTCTGAACTTTCATCCACCATTACAGGAATAGACATAGAGGTTATAAAAAGATTTAAAGTAATTTTACAAATATCAAGTGGATACAGTATAAATATAGAAATGTTTGAAAACTATGCTTTGAGGACAGCCAGATTATTTGCAGAAAAATATTCCTGGTATAGTATGCCAACAACTGTACACAAAATTCTAATACACAGCCCTGCTGTAATATCGTCTGCAAAACTACCAATTAATCAGCTTTCGGAAGAGGCCCAAGAAGCAATAAATAAATACATAAGGAAATATCGTGAGGGATATTCAAAAAAAATGCTCATGCGAAAAGACCTTAGAAGATGTTTTTAGTCGACTTTTATTGTGCTCAGATCAAGTCTTCGAACACTCCCAAGGAGAAAAGCAAAACCGTTCGACAAGGAAGTTGTGGTCTTGCTATAATCTGCAGAAACTGGAATAGGTACAGCAAGTAAAGAAGATTCTGAAGAAGGCACTGCTAGTGACTCTGCAGAAGGCACTGAAGAATATATTTCAGACTAAAATTTCTTTATAGTTTGCAGAATCCCTGTCAAAGATTTTTTATTTATAAATATTGACATATAGGTATGCCTAAATGTAAATTTATAAATTTTATAAACTACATTTTTTTAATCGTCAGACATTTAACAAGTATTATGCATTTTATAAGAATCCAAAATTTTAGAATTTTACTCAGTTAAGTTTTGAAATTTTACTCAGTTCTTTCGATTTTCATGTCTTAAAAACCATCCTATTTCATCAAGGGATTTTTTTCACTATTTTTTCGTCAAACCGTGGCACGAATTCTATAAGAATCAGAAGTTTCCGACATTTTCTCAGTTCTTTCCATTTTCACCTCCTAAAAACCACCCTATTTAATCAAAGAGATTTTTTTCACTATTTTCTCGTTAATTTTCGGGTCGAATTCTATAATAATTAGAGGTTTCATAATTTTACAAACTTCTTTCGATTTTCACCCTTTAAAAATAACCCTCTTTTATCAAAGGGATTTTTTTTCACTATTTTTGCCGAAATGATGAATTCATTTTGGACCAGTTTTATTACTTTAAAAGTTTTGACCAGCTTTTCGGGGATTTCGCCCCACTGTGAGACAGTACAATATATTCCACATTGCTCAATAAAAATCAAGCTACTTTTGATTCTCTCAATACAGGGTGTTTCATGTTTGCGGTCATTAATTTCAAGGGGTGATTCTACATAAAAAAATATGAAAAAAGTTCATATAAACATGGGTCCGAAAATCCCTCCTAAAGGCGCTGCTGGCCTCTGAAGGTGGCACCCAAAATTGACATTTTATTTAATATCTCAGGAACCTTTTGAGCTACAGTGACTAGTTTTTGCACGTGATTCGATATCAATAAAGGTCATTATCTGATGTTATTGACCAAGGGTAAATTCAGTCAGGGGGTGCACAAAATTGGAAAGGGGGGACTTACTTCTCCCTCCAATTTTTTTAATATGAATTTTTTGTGAATTTATAGCCAAGGCATCATCGGAATATGATGCCTTGGCTATAAATAGACAAAAAAGGTTTTCTTGTTGTAACGCCGTAGGACCAACCATTTTCCAGAAATTTGAACATAAAGAAACGCATGCATTGCCTAGGATTCAAAAATAAGGATAATGATTTCTCGCTCTTCTGCATAATTTAATAAGAATAAAAATTCTGGTTACGCAAAAAGACTGGAAAAATTCCTTCATGTTCAAATTTCTGGAAACTGGTTGGTCCTACGGCGTTACAACAAGAAAACCTTTTTTGTGTATTTAAATAAAATGTCAATTTTGGGAGCCCCCTTCAGAGGCCCGCAGCGACCTTAGGAGGGATTTTCGGACCCATGTTTATATTAACTTTTTTTCATAATTTTTTATGTAGAATCACCCCTAGAAATTAATGACCGCATACCTGAAACACCCTGTATATTGTACAATCTTTCAATGTGATCGCTAGACGGTTAATATTTCAAATTCAAATTCAATTTGTGTATTATTGTACAATATGAAATATGGCGCAATAATATTGATCGTCTAGGGGCCGCTTTAGGTTTAAAAGAATGCTTTTGTAACACCCAATAATTATTTTATTATTTTTTTCTAGAAATACACAATAAAGTTTAAAGAAAATTTACATTTACATAAATTAACAAGAAAACGTGAAAATAATTCTATGTTTTTAGTCATAAAAACAGTTATCAAATTGCACATTTAAAACTCAGTACAACAGTATTTCGGTCATATATTTTGAGGAATATCATGGATAGTGATTTTAAAAATATGTTGATGCTGGAACCATGATCGAGATTTTATTGAATTGTGAACCACGGGGTGTCCGTCTATAAAAAAATCATCTACACTTTGAATTAGTAATCAGATTTGTGCCAGTTAAATTTCTTCTCGTATGAAACTCTCATGATATTCACATAATTAGAACGATAATTAATAAAACTTTAGCCACCGTGACATTATCATAACTTAACTAACAGGTAAAGTGGTCTATTTGGGATAGTCCTAGGTCCACGTGTAATCCGTGGATTCTATGATATCGACGAACCAGCTTTACTACACAAATGCAAATTTGCGTTGATTCAGATGAGATAAAGTAGACTTGTATACTTGTTATAAACAGAGTAATGTATATCTTAGATTCTATTACTGCGTGCATACTTCTGCCTATTTTCGCCTGAAATATACACTATTGGTCTCGATTTCATGCAAAACCTGCGTTTAATGCGATGAAAAATAAAAGAATTAAAGTTTAAATATGCGGGAGACAGTAAACTGTATACTGCTTTATTGCCACTGAGGACGCAAGCAGTTTTAATAATTTTTACCATTACTAAATTATTTTTCTCTTTCTCGTTATGAATTATTTCCACGAGTCTACTAGCTACTTGATTTTTGTTTGTTTTTATGCTTTCTGTAAGTAACATTTAGAGAAATAACTTTTCCGGGCATAGTATTATCTAATGAAAAAACAAATTCGTTAAGCTTATTATTGTACTTGTGGATTTTCTTATTTACAAAGCGTGATTTATATGGAGCTGACACACTTATTATATTTGTATTCGAGCATTTCTTTACTTTATCAACTATATCTCTAAATAGCAAATATTTGTTAATTTTATTAAAATTATTTGAACCAGCCATCACAACTATGTAATCATTAAGTATATAATTTTTCGCTAGTAAGTCCATATTCTCTATTACACTATTAAATGAAGCTCCTGGTTTAAAAGTGCTTTCAGTTTGGTAAGTTTTCTTTTTAATTGTATTATGTAATAATTTATTCATATATCTCCCATAATCGTCGCTTATTAGAAGTACCTTACTTCGCCGTTGCTGTTTTTATTGTGGTCCTTATAATTTGCCTTCAATTCTTTTTTTGATGGTTCTGCTACAACCTGAGTTGCATTGTCACATTTTATAAATTCTGTTTGAGTATATTTCGACACCTTATCATTATTTGTTGGCGTTTCTGTATCTATTAACACACAATTATCAGTGTGAACTTCGACATTACATAATAACACTTTTTCTTTTTTGTGTCAATTTTTCAATAACATCTTCTAAGTTATTCACAATAGTGTTTTTGTTTCTAAGTTCCTTATATACATCACTTATTTTTATTTTCAGCTTACTATTTTCTTCGCATACTGTTTCATTTCTAGCCGTTTCTCCAGCAAGTTTATTGCGCAGATTTCGACTAATATTTTCAGGAGAATCTCTATTAGTTTTCCCCTCGCTCTCATATTTTAACTTAATATAGCTTGTATTAGCTTCTGACAAAGATTTATTATCTTTCGTTGATGATAAATTCAATTTAGGAAAAGCTGGTTTATTTAGTTGGCTTTGCGATCTAGTTTTTACTTTTGGAAGTCACATTATCGACTTTAAGCTTGATTCTTAAAAGTACTTTTATATAAATAAAGTAAGTATTTGGGCTATAATCGCTAATTTAAAAAATATTTATTGAGTTGATGAATTAGCACACAACCTTTATTTGCTTTTCAGTTCTCTCTTGTCAAAAAAATTGTAAACAATTTCTGTCAATATGGTTGAATATGTAAATTTACTTACTTTTTTAATGTTCACTATAAAATGAGTATATATTGATTATTCTTTATCGTTATTACTAGGTGTTTTCAATTTTTAATTTTTAAAAATCACAGAATTTTCACAGTGTTCAATGGACTAAAACTGAAGCACATTAACGTTAGCTGTCTATACACATAATTTAAAAGCTATTGAGTATCAGCCTCTGACATATTGCTAATTTTTGAGTAATCGGTATAAATACTATGTCAGGTCTCTATGTATGCATTACCATTTAATCTATAGTTTTTTCAACGTAGACTTTTTAATCAAAATATAATTACGTTATCGCAAGACGAATGCATTTGAATCTCAGCCAGAAATTTCAGGTATAATTACGACTATAGATATAGCATCGATTTTATTGATCTGAGGCTCGAATTGAAGTAACAAAATAACAAAACAAAATCTAAATCTAAAAAAAATTATTATATTTAATTCTTTACTTACCTCAATTAAATTTTAATAGCGTATCTTGAAATGTTTCATTAATATTTTTAAATAATTAATTATCAACGTCATTCGATACTGTCAATAATAATTCATATCATATATTTTAATAACTTATTCTTATTGACATTGACATTTTTGTAACTAAATTAGTTATTTCAAATGTCAAACTATTAAATTTATCCTAACCTCATTTTATGAGGTCAAATGTATAAAAAATTTCTTTTTTCATCAGCTTTATTTAAGTACTTGGAAAATATATTTTATTGTCTTAATATAGTTGATATGATTTACAATCTTTCATCAAGAATATATTTTTTTGTAAAGGCAAATACAAAAAAGTTTGGGTCCCATGGACCTCCTTTCAGCTCGCCAATTTTGCTCATCACAGATTTTGTCATTGCCTTTGGCCTTTAGAACATGTGTACCAAATTTGAAAGCTTTATCTCAAAAACTGTGGCTACTTTTTTCCATAGAAGTTATGTTTTTTCATTATAATTCGTCGTTTCTTCCGGAAATGCAATAAAATTTTTTAATTTTTTGTCCCGAAATTTTACCTTTTTTCTTCTTTCATTCATTACGTCTCTTGTGATGGTACCACATTCACCAAATTTAATGTGACAAACACACAGACACAGACACACAAACCTACACACAGATACAGACACGAACCGACAGATATCATTCGAAAAATAGTCGGAATGGATTCAGAGGAGTCAAAACGTATATATCAATCAAAATCTCGAGGTCGAAAAAAATCACGATTAGTATACTTCCTCATATTAGATATAAGAATGTAAAAATATACCAATTATTGTAAACTCAGAAATATCACAATTAGAAATGCTATAAATTGTTCACAAAGAATTGAAACTACCGTAGGTTTCTGTGATGATGTCTTCATACTCGTATATAGCCGTCTTCATGAAGATAAAGTTTGCAGAACCTTTAAAGTTAAATAAAAAACACACGCTCACAGACATGTATATATGTCTTATAATGATTTAAAATTAAAATCATTAGTTATTCTAGTAAGTTCAAGCTTTAATTAAACGAAATATTAAGTTAATTTATAAATGTCAGGTATTCAAGTAATAACTACAATGTAGATGAACATGAACATCATAGTTGATTTTACCTTTCATTTCAGCAATTTTCCACTGTCATCAAGTTAAACAATTACTCCATCTCATAAATATGCTGCACACGTAAGTTCCAGTTACATGCATGGAATGAAAGTAATTTTATATTAGCAGTTTCAATTTAATTCTAAAACATCTGCTACGAAAGAGTTTTCTTTTAATTCAACGAATTGGATTATTATATTTTTGAAATTTCTAATCAAAATTCCATACTACAAAAATAGTGTCATGTAAAACATATTGTAGTAATAATAAAAACAGTATTTCTTCTAAAAAAAATAGAATAATAATAATCAGACTATAAACGAAGCTTATCATTTTCAAACCAAATAATATTCTTCATTAATTTACGTAGTAATACTAGAAATAAGTATTAATGAAAAGGAAAAGAGTTTTTGTCATGTTGATATTTATAATATACACATTTTTAAGTCAAAGCTGGGCGAAACACTCCTAAAGTGTATTGAACTACTTTTAAAACTGCTTGCTAGTGGCAAGTTAGTGTTAGAGGTGGAAGCACTTTTAAAGGATTTCTAAGTCCTTTTAGTAAAGCATGAAATACTTTCAAAACGCATCTTTAAAACGAAAGAATGTTTTTCGTAGCTCTGTCAAGTATTATTAAAAAATACTTATATATAATATGCAAAACGGGAAACTATTAATTGGTCAGTATCGACATGATCAAATTTAAATTCAAAAATGTTTAAATAAAAGATATAACTAAATTCAATTTTAACGACTAAATGATAAAAATTAACGATAACAATAGTTATTCAGGTATACCACCTGTGACATGAATATTCCATATATGCGGAAGGGGTTACAACCACCCAATAAATAGAAGGAAATGAAAAGTTTCTGACCATCTAGGAACCAGAGATAATATATAATAAGAATAATAATAATAATAAAAATGATAATAATAATAATAATAAGTGGACGAGGGAACTTCGGGATGACTTGCTGACCTGCCGCGAGAGTAGCGAACCTGAGCGAAGGGGATACATGGCGCGAATGCATGCACTTTGGTGCGAAATGCACCCAGAGCATCGCGCCTTCTCTCAACAACATCTGAGAGATCAAGTATCCTTTCTGCTCAGGACAGGTTACGTAAGGGCACCCCGTCAGCCGGAAGAATTGCCAGCCGCAGTCCCACCGCGGCAATTACCAGCTGATGGGGAACATCCTTTAGAGTTCACCGATGTAGACTTAAGGACGAGGGTTAGCCTTAACACCAGGGCTAACCTAAAGCCACAAGACCTGGCTAGAATGGACGAGGTCATCGATGAGGAAATTCCGGAAGATGCCGACATCTGGCAAATCAACAGTGCCGTGTACAACGCCGCGAAGCAACTCGTCCCCCGTGAGAGGTCAACCAATCACGGGGTCGAGAAAGCCAAGCGGCGTGTAAAAAAAATCGAGGGCAAAATACAGTCGACCAGACAACACGCTTCTCGGATCCAGAGTGTGGTGGAATATAAGACGACTGGGAGGGTCTTTACTCCCAGAATCCGGCGCATAGCAGCTGGATTAAGACGTCAACACCATACTCTAAATCTGACAGTGATGCTTACCATCAAGCAGCACTGTCTAGATAGGATCCGAGCACTCATGGCGATAAAGAAAACATTGAGGAGGCGGGTGAGGAGTATGGAACAAAACAATTTGTTCCGTACGAATCCTTCCCGCCTCTTTCAAGAGCCACAGCGTGTCGTCGAGAATCCGCCGACTGTAGAAGATGTCGAAACCTTCTGGAAAGGAATCTACGAAACGACACGTCCATTCAATAGCGACACTCCATCAATTGCACACTTCGAGGCTCTGTGTCACAGACATCTTGAAGAGCCAGAAGAAGTGTGCCCGGCAATCAGTACGGAGGAAGTCCAACAAGCACTTGTTGGTACCAAGAACTTCGCTGCCCCGGGCCCAGACGGCATTAACAACTGGTGGTGGAAGAAATTTCCTTCCACTCACCGTCGTCTGGCGCGAGTTTTCAACTCATGGTTGAACGAGGGGCAGCAGATTCCGGACTGGTTCGTCGAGGGACGTACTGTGCTTATCCCCAAAAAAGGGGGATCTCTCCGACCCGAGGAATTATAGGCCGATCACTTGCCTTAACTCCTGCTACAAGATATTTACACGTATCTTGTATGCTAGGACACTGAGGTCTGTTGATCCGGTCTTCCAGCAGATACACGAACAGCGTGGTGCCAAGAAGGGCATGGCAGGTTGCAAGGACAGCCTGCTGATAGACCGCTGTATTACACAGGATTCTGTGCAATACAAGCGGAATCTATCGATGGCCTGGATTGACTACCGCAAGGCATTTGATACAACGTCGCATCAGCTATTGTTGCACTTACTCGAATGTCTTGCGGTACCAGCACCACTAGTGAGATGCATAGAACAGCTGCTGCCGCTCTGGAAGACCCGCTTCACCATAACATCAGGTGCACAGCGGGTCACGACAGAGCAGGTGGCATTTAGGAGAGGAGTTTTCCAGGGTGACTCCCTGAGTCCTCTCCTCTTCTGCATCTCACTGCTGCCGTTGTCTGTTGGGCTCCGCCAAACCCGCGGATATCAATCTGGACCACCCAGCGACCGGAGGCATAAGGTCACCCATCTATTTTATATGGATGATCTTAAACTTTATGCCTCCGGAGAGCGCGAACTAGAAAACGCTCTTAGGGTGGTCGAAGAATATACGCGGGCAATTGGTATGGAGTTCGGGTTGGACAAATGTGCAGTCGTCCACCTCAAGAGAGGACGATGCGGGGAATTCCCTGAAGATGCGCAGCTCGCAGACGGAAGCATCCTAAGACATCTGGATGCCGGAGAGACCTATACATACCTGGGTGTACAACAAAGGCACATCCAGGATGTAACACAAATAAAGGAATCTCTCCGCGGCAAGTACAGACACCGCCTCCGAAAGATTTGGTCCTCCGAACTTTCGGGGAAGAACAAGGTGTCTGCAACTAATATGCTTGCCGTTCCGATTCTGCTCTACTCCTTCGGAGTAGTAAAGTGGAGGGTAGATGAGCTGCGCCAATTAGACAGAGATACCCGCAAGATGATGAATATTCACAGAAGTATTCATCCTAGATCGTCCGTTCCTCGTGTGTACCTCCCACGTCAACGGGGGGGCCGAGGACTCTTGAGCCTGGAGTGTATGCATGGCAGAGTAGTACTGAGTATGGCATGTAACATCCTCAGGAGCTCAGATCCCCTCTTGCGGTTCGTAAAACATCACGAAACTGTAGGAGTGGGAGCAGGATTGTTCAAGGCAGCAAAAAGAGCCGCAGATGAACTCGGTCTCGCATTTGACATCAGGCGAGGAGGCCGGCGAGGTGCTGATGTTGAGTCAGTCACCGAACTTCAGCCAAATCGTCTGAAAGCCCGAATTAGAGCTGCCGAACAGGAGAAACTGTTTCGGCAGCACGTCGATAAACCCCAGCATGGTGTCTTCTATAAGAACATAGAAACACTGGGTTTATCGACCAGGCTGACCTTCGCCTTTCTAAGGTCAGCAGGGCTTAAGTCGGAGACCGAGGGATTCATTATGGCCTGTCAAGATGGTGTTATCAACACCTTGGTCTACCGTAGCCGCGTGTGGCGTGTAGAGGTTCCTGATATCAACTGCAGGACCTGCCATCAGGCGCCGGAATCGCTCATGCACTTACTATCTGCATGCCCTATATATGCGATTTCGGCCTACATCCACCGGCATAACGCGGCGTTACGAGTGCTATACTACCATCTAAGGCACTCGTACGGGGTAGACCAGACACCAGTGCTGCCTTACGTCCCCGGAGATATCGAGTCCGTTGTCGAGAACGAGAAATGCCGGATTTACTGGAACTACTCGTTCCCGACTGTCAGGCTAATCCAAGCCAACAAGCCTGACATAGTCCTCCTCGACCATCAACTCAAGGTGATGTATGTCATCGAGTTCTCGGCACCTGCGGAGAAAAACATCACCTTGAAGGAGGAGGAGAAACGGACCAAATATCGCGATCTCCGGTACGAGCTCCAAGTGCTGTACCCAGGCTACTTGGTCAAAATGGTCGTCCTTATTATCGGTGTACTCGGAGGGATAAAGCCTACGCTGCTCTCGGAACTGAAGATCATACCGGCCTGCCAAAAACCAGCCGAGTGGCTGGCAGGTCAAATGCAGAAGGCGGTCATTCTGGGTTCTCTCCGTCTGCTTAGGGCACACGATTCTGGTATCTACAGTCACTAACCCTGCGGGATGTGGGGAGTGGCTGTAGTTGATGCGCCGGCGCGACTCCCGTGAGGCGTCGGAGGCCACGGGAGGACTGACCGGCATCGGATATTCCGGAAAAAAAAAAAAAAAAAAAAAAAAAAATAATAATAATAATAATAGGGGTGCAAACGACCGGCAACCTCCGCGCGGTGCACCCTGGACAGGCAGGGGCAACTCTGTCTGACAAATGTTGGCCAGGGGCTACCAAGGCTAACCACCTAGTACCCCCTACTACCCCTGGTTCCTTACAACTTAAGAAGAAGCGCCCCTCACGATCGACCCCAAGCGGATGGGGGTCAAAGACAGCCGGAGGGGCCTCACCGGATGGTCTCAACAACGACAACAATGCAATGCTGGATGCAAATGCATCCAGCTGTCTATTATGTGTCATATTTTTAATTAATCTCAAATAGCTAATGTATATTTTATGTTTATTCTCAAACGTATGTTAGGCGACACTAGACTTATCTGTTCTTACAGTTTGAGATGAACTATTATGTTTCTTAGAGCTGATCGAGAATCTCGTTTGCCCAATATACTTTTACAACCTTTACAACTAATTTTATTTATTCCAATATTGTCTTTTGAATTGCCTAAAAATTGCAATTTATTTCTCAATGTATGAACCATGTCATACCAATATCATTGAAAATTTTAGTTAACCACGGATAAAACATAGTTCGTCCGAATTGACACAAATCTGAAATTTTCTCCCATTTTGAAAGAACAAAGTATTTCTGCGCATTTCTACAAATTCAATTTCTATATTCTATCTTATACAATTTTAAAGTCGCACAAAAACTCAACCTGCTAACTTGCCATTTATCACAACACATATTATGATGGTTCGTTGGGAAAACTGGCACCGGATAACAATTTATTCAAATTTAAAAAAAAAGAAATAATTTCCAACAAACAAACGATAGAGTTATGGAATTTATTGACTAAGCATGTTGTCCTTGCCTGCAACCCATTTTCCTCAAGTCTTCAAAATCAGGGTTAATAGATACCACCTTGTACTGTTATAGAGTTGCCTTTAATGATATGCCGCTCAAAAAAAGTCTGTTATTTAAAAAAAAGAACATGCTCCTTTAACTCTCGGTATCTCTAGCAATTGCACACGGAATGTAGAAGAATCATGGCCCTTCTTTGGTACTTGTATACGTGGAACATTACTTGTTAATTTAATATTTCTTTCACATACCACAACCATTCAATTAATTTATAAATTTATAAAAAAATTATAAACACATTTTATTACTTGTCTAATTTTCACTTTATTTTTTATTTTTACAATTAGTTTCATCCTAGTCGGACATTTTCAAGTAAACTAAATTATACACAGATTTTACTTTCTTTTAAATATAAACTGAACTGAATAGAGGGATGGGTCACTTTATGGTTGATCATATAATTCATAATTTGTACAGATGTTATGTCTTTGAATGTAGGGGTTTCTCAAGATAGTAAATTATATTATGGTGTTGCTTTTATTAACAGCATTAGGTTATCTAAACAAGTTTAATAGCAGAGAATTATTTAAATCTATTTGGTCATTTAATATGTTGTAATTTGTATTCCTATTTAATTTATTTATATTTTTTACTTTTCCCACAAATATGTAATATTTTAGGTTGATGGTCATCAGTTATTGTATGACCAGAATCTGTTAGGTGTTCATAAAAGTTGATTGTTATTTTTGTGTGTGAATATGTTCTCTATATCTTACCCCGAACGATCTATCTGTTTGACCTACATTTGTGGCGTACATTCTGAGCAATCTAACCGATATACACCACAAAATTGTTAGAGATATCAGTTTTTTGTTTTGCTTTGAAAAGATATCTGCCTGTATTTTTGTTAGGACTAAATGACATTTTAATATTAAATTTGGAAAAATTGTTGCTAATTGAATAAGAGAGTTGACCTGAATATAGTAATGAAATGTATGTTTGAACTTTTCTCCCGTTATTAGTGGAGTAAAGCTCTTTTAAGAGGGACTTATTTTGTTTTTTGTAGATTATATTGTTGATTGTATTTTGAGGTTACCCATTATGTGCTATAAGTCTTATTGTGTCTAGTTCTTCTTTTAAATCTGTCTCGGATAAAGGTAAGCTGAAGACTCGGTGTGTCATAGATTGATATGAGGCTAATTTATGGGAGAGAGGGTTATAGGAATTAAAGGGGATAGTGGCGTCTGTAAAAGTTGGTTTGCGGTAAATATCAAAAGGTACTGATGATTTATGTCTTTTTATAGTTAAGTTTATGTATTATTGTTCTCTGTTTCTAATGTAAAGGTTATTATTATGTATGCTACTGATAAAATCTAGGAGTATTTTTAATTGTCTATCTTTTTTTTATCTTAAAATGGATTTTCACAAAGTAACTTCATCTTCACTCAACTATTTTCATTCAATTATTGGTCATAGAAAGAAACTTATAAATCGTCGGGAAAAATCGCATTAACGGCAATGGCGAAATATGATTCATGCGGTATTTAGGGGAAAAATATAATTTTCTCTTAGAAATAACCAATAAAACATATAGCAGGTTCTCTCCAGACGAAATTACTTATATTCGACTTGTTGCAACATTATTCCATCATCACATTTTTAGTTTTACTTTAAAGTCGATATTCAGATCTGCAAAATAACCTGTTTGAGCAGATCACGTAAACAATATATAATATCTTAAACTTTAATTTTGAGGTAAATATCAAACTATGTGTCATATTTTTAGGTAAATGATAGTGCCCTGACGCTCCTTGGAGACACTCAAGAGGATGATAGAAGACATATCGCTGATTTGGTGTCATCTAGGATGCAGGCAATTTGTAGACCTAGAACTCCACCTAGTGAAGAGCCAGTGCCTCCACCAGTCGGACCTAGAGGAATATTAGGAAGCCTAACTAGTCTTACACATTCTGAAACCCCTCCACCAAGTGCTACTGATCATCCATCCTTAGGTAGTGTTGGTAGAAGAGATAGCCAAGGTATGGGTACATTTTATCATTTTTAATAGATTTGATTTATTTTCCCGCAACTCTGAAACGGAAAATTACAAAAAAATTGTAATTCAGATTATTGTTTAAATTTGTTTACCTTTATAAACCTAAGATTATTTGTGCATTAAAAATAATACTATTGGCTAGAAATATTTATTTGGGAGAAATATACAGGGTATTGAGTAGGTATACAAAGCCGCTACTGCAGTACTTAGGCGATTTGGATGACATGGATGGCATGTGTCCATCAGGAGAGACCATTCTTCGGGGATCGTCGTCAATGACCAGAGGGTCTTCGGACCAGAGGCTGTCGAAGAGTTCTTCGTGGGGCTGGCCCGTTGGGATTTCTTCGTTCTGGGGCTGGCCCGTTGGGATTTCTTTGGTGATCGTCAATGACCAGAGGCTTCTGAAGAGTTCTTCGGGGGTCGTCGTCAATGACCAGAGGGTTAGTTCAAATTTCTGCCGCTCGGATTTGATAGGTGGCGCTGTCGAAGCTTCTGGGGCCCGTTGGCTTCGGTGATCGTCAATGACCAGAGGCTGTCGAAGTGGAGCTGGCCCGTTGCGATTTCTTCGGCGTTGACGTCAATGACCAGAGTGTTAGTTCAAATTTCTGCCGCTCGGATTTTATAGGTGGCGCTGAAGAGAGGCTCTGAAGAAGTCGGTTAGTTCAAAGCCGCTCGGGACGTGACTTTAGTGTAAACAAATTCAAGCCGCAAGACTAAACAAACTGTGGATTCTAAGAAATGACTCGTGGGAACGCAGGTGTCTTCAAGGTCTAAAGACTAAAAAAATAGGATTCTAAGAATCTGCCTGCGTCATAGAAATTCAAGTAAAAATTTGCTGGAATTATGGGTAGAGTGGAGCGGGAAATTTGAAATCTGTTGATGGGTTGAGTGGAGCGGGAAATTTGAAATTTGAAGGAACTTGGCATGCAGTGGAGCGATTGAAATTTGAATTATGGATTGGTAACAGTGGAGCGGATGCTGGAGGTTGGTAACAGTGTGGGCGGTAAATTTGAATTATGGATTGAGTGGAGCGGTTGAAGGATCTTGGCATGCAGTGGAGCGGGAAATTTGAAATTTGAGGAACTTAGATGTTCATGCAGTGGAGCGGGAAATTTGAAATTTGAGGAATTCGAATTATGTAATTTTTTAGAATAGTATTATTTAGTGGAATGCATATTTTATTTGAGAATATAATAAAACAAGGAGTTGGAACATATTTTTTTTTTTTATTTTTTTCATCATACAAAAATAAGTGTATAATTGTATTTGAGAGAGAGAGAGAGAGAGAGATTATGTTTTTGATATTTTCTTTACAAGTACAGGTTCAATTATCAATGCTAAATTTTTTATTCTTCGCTGAAATCGTTCGTGATCTACAGTGTTCTGTATCCAGCAGTCTCCTCGTCTCGACATCTGGTGAGCAAAGGACCAATGAAGAATATATCGAACTCTAACCTCATCACTGAACTGGACCCTCTTTCTCTGTCGTTGTTCTATTTCAAAGTTTTTTAATTCCGTACCAACAACATACATTTTTTTCCTTTTGTAATTTTAATTAGGCACTTTAACAATAAAATTGAAGTACAAAGTACTAGGTAGCAGAGCAGACCTATAACTGACGACTCAGTAGTACTGATTGAATAACTTGGTTTGGTAACGGGGCTCTCCACAAACGTAATCCAGTCGAATTCATCAATGCTACCATTTTGAAATTGCATTTGTATTTGATATTTTGTTGTGTTGATAGGTATAGATGTTGTAAATGTAGGTACACTGTTGTTGTTAATTACAGTATACGGCAACATCTTTATCCATTCACTGTTGTTGTCATCGAAACGGACATTGATTTCTCTAGGATTGAATGGATTGTAAATGTACAGAGTGTTCTGGAGCACAGCACACAGAATAATCAATCGTGAACTTAACATTGTCCTATCTCTCAATATACTGTTTAATTACAGGTACGTAACCTAATTTATTTGCATACAGCTACCTCCCAACTTTTTCCACAAGCTACGCAGATTTTAATGCGAAAACTACAGTTTATACAGCTTACAATATGTCCGCATGGTAGAAATTTCACTTCTTGATCATTTATTTGGCAAATTTTACATTTCTGCTCTTCTCTTTTACGCCACTCGCACAATTTACAACAGCTGTTTATAGAACTGGCTATATGACCGCATGGTAAAAATACTGGATTTTCAGAGCGTTTTGACATTTTGCGGAGTAATTCTTCGTGCTGCTGTTGAACGTAAAATTTTTCCACAACGTCTTCTGTCACTAAATACACTTTTGTTGTTGTTGTTGTTGATATTTAATGATTGAAAACTTGAAAACACACACTGTTTTTCTTCGTAAAAGTTTATAATACTTTTCAACTGTTCTAATTTTTGACAATGTTCTTCTAGTAATAAATTAAAATCGTTCAAAGAAACAGACATGTTACTGCTATGCCATCTAGTAAATAACTGAATAATAATAATTAACAGAGACCAGAGGTGAATCGTGGAGGGGAGGGGAAAAAAAAAAAACAACCAATAAGAGATATGTATGTTTTTTATTTAGGCAAATTCGAATACAACCAATTATAAAGCTTAAAACTATTTCTTAAACTGCACATATACTTTTTATAATTATTAAAATGATATAAACACAGAGGTAAATCTTTACAGAAATTTGGCGGTTGTTCCATGGTAACATTAAGGTGTTCCACATTGACCACAGATGGTGTTGTGACCTCCAAGTCATGTAGTCTTTTTTCAAGAAATTCCTGTTTCTGATGTCCTTTTACATATATTATATTAACAGCACAAAGGTGATTGCGCAATATTTCATTCAGATCCTCGTCATTTACGTAACCGCTGCTATACTTCAAACCATGATGATTACATTCTAAATATTTCACCTGTCTTTTTAAATCAGAACTTAACGTACTGTATGGCACTGGAGATTTAATCAAATAGTGAGAATTTTGTTGACCATTAACGAATGATATTTCTTTGGGGTAAAATTCTGGGAGACTAAATCCCTGAATGTCAACAACAACTAATTGCATGTTTATCAACGTATTGTTCTTACATTACTGACATAATATGGTAATCTCTCTGCCTCTTATTACATAACATTTCTTACGACTCCACTTAGAGGTAAATATTCCATCACACGGTCGTGAATAATTATGCAATAAGTCTTAGTATTCTTTGGGAATGATTTTCTGCTTTCAATCTCTATTTTGATGTCTACAGTAGAGGATTTTATTGAATCATTTCTCTTGGAACAATCTATAACGAATAAGGCTCGATTACTGAAAGCCATGAAGTCCAGCATTGGTTTATTGTTGGAAGCGAATAATTTTGAGAACTGGGTATACATATAATATGCTTCAGAATATTTTCTAGAGCTGAAATCCAATTGCATATCTTCATAGGGATAATATTCAGAATTTAGCGTCAATTTTATATTAGATACATCAATATTATCGAATTGGGTGACATCTTCCATCTTTCGGCCTTTTTTATTAGTTTGAAATGCTACTATAATGTATCGGGGGCATTCCACACTAGCACATGTTTTAACGGACCAAATTTGTTTTGTAGTACCATTCGTTAGTGCAGGAAGCTCATGAAGTTCCCACTGTCTAAATGGCATTAAGATCGGTTTATCATTGTTTATTTCAGCTAGCAAATTCAACTTTGGAACGTCATTTAAAAATACATGTTTAACCTTTAATTCAATATTGGTTATGGTCAATTCACCAGTAGTATCATCTTTCGATACTTTGAAACAATCGTTATCGCTACGAGCTCTAATTAATCTCAAAACTTGTTTACCAAACACCACTCTCTTATAATCATGAAAGAAACCAAATAAATGCCACAAAGGTATCCTTAAGAAGAATGTCGTTTTTGTGGGATCGTATGTTACCAACTGACCTTCAGGATAATTCCAGCCTCCAATACTAAGAGAATAATCATCTCTGTCATAGCACAAGTAGCTTTTTATCAAGCTCACCGTTCCAGGATCACGTACCTTATCTAATTCCTTCCCATTTAATTCATAACTTATAGAATCGAATAAATACGCTCCCGCGTTATTGGTAAATTCAATGGTACCCGTACCAGTAGCGTTTTTCTTTAAAGTGCCCTCGATAGATATGGCAGCTTCGCTCATCAACAACAATGCATCCTGTTGATAAATAGCAATTTCTATTTCATCGTTATTTCCAAATGATTTTACAAAAGGATAGTACGATCGGATCTCCTCCCTGACGATGGACTCATCGTAACTTGGGTCTTGAAATAATTGTAGTTCTTCCAACATTATAACCCAAAGATTTTAAATATAAAATATTAGCTGGAGTTAAAATGGAATGTGTCGTTGTCCTCTCTGAACACCGATTAAGTACTGAATGATGTCGGTTAAAAGAATTGTCGTTTATATAGTTTTTAGATTTAAATATCAACCTCCTCATAGTAATTTTCTTAGTTCTAACCTTACAATAACTTCTTCTCCTCGAAAATTGACAGGCTCGGAATTCTGATCGAGTATCTTCAAGGTGATATTACGTATTTCTCGTTTGTTATTCACCGGTAGAAAAATCAAATTATTGGGTTCTATATCTATAGCGTATCCGGGGTCGACTTTCAAACCAAATTCAAAAATCGTATGTGATGGCTTATTATTGTAAAACGCTCCTGCTGTAATATTACAGTCTACGTGGATGGTTATAACTTTAACTATTTTAACGGGTAAATCAGATTGATATAATTTATCAGGTTTTAACACTTGAGCACTGTAACCTAATAAAGTGGCCAAACTATCTTTAGGTGTAAAATTAATTTCGTGTTTACTTTTAATTTCACACTTGAGCGTATTATTATTAGGTTTCAATGAAAAATAATCACTTTGCGTTACACCACTAGGTAATAATTTATTCTGCAGATAAGATTCGATGTCGCTTATCTCGTATGATCCGGTAGGTATTTCTATGACTTTCTCCTTAGATTTATCACCAAGTTCCCAGTAATAAAACTTATTATTTACACCTTGCTCGATGTTAGGTATACTGTTGTAGGTGTGAAGACCAATCAGTGCCAGCGAATAATCGTACTGGAGATCGAGTTCTATGGGATTAAAAAAGTCTACAGACAGCGTAGATCTTCGACCTCTTAATGTGAATATTTGAGACATAATGAATGTAAATCATACATGTTTATTGTTTTTATAGAGAAATTCTAAACATAAATGACCACAGTTTGTTGTATTGTATGTTTGAAGAGCATCAGGATTATATTTAATTTTACATTTCGTGTCAAAGTATCGAACTAATTCTATTGGTGGTTTCAATGTTCCGAAGCTATCGAAATATATAACAGAATCATTAGTTTTCTTGTATGCTACCCAATGCGTACCCGGACCCTCTACGCTGTCTAAGTTAATAATGGCACTTTCATATTTTCTAGGTGGAGATGATGGTAACGAATCACGCATAAAGACGCCTCTGAAATGTGGAATTTTTAACTTTTTAACATAGTTCAACAGGTCCGTATCGGAAAGTGCTCTATTGGGTAGCTTCAATGGTAGTTTTTTTGTTTTTTCAGATATAGTCCATATCCATTCTTATATGGTTTCATGTAGAGTCCGGATCCTTTTTTCCCCAATGCTATGGCCTCCATGGCTTTATTATGTCTTCCATCTTCGTCCAATTTTTTCTTAGTATTTTTAGCAACTATAACGGCCTTGGCGACTCCGGCTGCACCTCCTGCCAAAGCTCCTAGTGCACTTAAACCAGCAAAGATTGGTATCAGTGGTAAAACACCGCCGGTCTTTGGCAAAGGTAAAACACGAGGCGTATTGATTCTTTTCCGACCTCCAGCATTCTTGACAGCAATTCGTGCTGCTTTCACCGTCATTGCACTATCTTTTTTTATATTATGACTTGCATGTTTTTTCAGTAATTTAGTCACATCTGACAGGACAGTCTTTCGAAATCCAACTTTTTTCCTGATACCTAATTTTCGTTTCTTTGCATTACACATCATACCCATACCTAACTTCCGTTTAGCTTTCATTGTATTAGTAATTGCCCAAGCGGCTGCCTTTTCCCCAAAACTGGCGTCTTTTGATTTAACACGTTCCCAAGCACGCTGTTCAAGTTCGTAATCAGCCTTGTGTCTATCTTCTAAATTGGAACTTTTACTGTAGGCAATATCGTGTTCACGACAACTTCTATCTAGAAGATTAATACCAGGGTCCCCGCGACTTAGGCGTTTTTCCAACTTTGTACCGGGTCCACAGTATTGATATCCCGGTATATGTAACTCGAAAGGTAGTTTGCTAATTAGACTATTAACGACTCCTCCACCGTGCTTCCTCGGCGTCATCTAGATTGTTAATGATGCAAAGTGTATGGAAACTTCTATATAAAGCGTTGCATAATCAAAAAAGATATGAGTTCATAATGCACGTTCAAAGACAACAGGTGTCACTACCTGTGGAGAATCTGGATCTCTTAACAGATAAATCTGGTGGAGAGAAGAAACATGGCGAGTTATTTCCCAGCACGCTAAGAACGATTATATGTGGACCTAGTGGAGCCGGTAAAACTAATTTGTTATTGAGTCTATTATTCGATCCTAATGGACTGTGGTTTGAGAATATATACGTGTACTCCAAGTCATTATATCAACCCAAATACAAATTGTTAGAGGAAGTGTTGAAGAATGTAAAAGGTGTTAGTTATTTTCCATATGCAAGTAGTGAAAGTATAATCGATCCATCTGAGGCTAAAACTAATTCAGTATTCATTTTCGACGATGTGGCTTGCGATAAACAGGATAAAATAAGAGCATATTTTAGTATGGGTAGACATAAACTTGTGGACTGCTTCTATCTCTGTCAGACTTATACTCGTATACCTAAGCACCTTATTCGGGATAACTGTAACTGTATAATATTATTCAAACAAGATAGAATGAATTTGCGACATGTGTATGATGATCACGTGACACCTGATATGTCACTCGAACAATTTGAGGATATGTGTAGACAATGTTGGAACGATCAGTATGGCGTAATGGTTATCGTGAAAGATTTTGATTTACATAATGGTCGTTATCGAAAGGGTTTTGATCAGTATATAAGCATATGATTTGAATAAGTCAGTTATTAGTAAACAAGTATTCAAATAAAACAGACCTGTTTAAAATCTGTACAGACCTGTTTAAAATCTGAACAGACCTGTTTAAAATATAAACAGACCTGTTTAAAATCTGAACAGACCTGTTTAAAATCTAAACAGACCTGTTTGAAAACTTATACAGACCTGTTTAAAATCTAAACAGACCTGTTTAAAACCTGTACAGACCTGTTTAAAACCTGTACAGACCTGTTTAAAACCTGTACAGACCTGTTTAAAAGCTGTTTAAAAGCTGTACAGACCTGTTTAAAACCTGTACAGACCTGTTTAAAATCTAAACAGACCTGTTTAAAATCTAAACAGACCTGTTTAAAATCTGAACAGACCTGTTTAAAAAAACTATACAGACCTGTTTAAGTCCTGTTGTTTTGTTCAACAATGGAGACTAATAAAATAACTTTCGAGATGTATAAGAGAGCCAAGAAGGTAAAACCATATGTATTGGAAAAAGATAAGAAACTTAAAGGAAAAAATTAATAAAGCATCCAAAGCTATTAGAAAGAAGTATTTGGCATTAAAATTGGGTAAAGCTGAGGAAGATGAAGGCCTTAATCGATTATTGAAACCCGTTATCGATCCATTAAAAGAACTGAAGAAATCTATGGATATGTCGGTGAAAATGACTAAAGGTAAAAATATTAGATCATCACAAAAAACACCAGTAAAACATAAAGAAGATGAAGAAGAGGAATACTCTATCGTTGAAGATACATATGAAGAGGCTAATAATAAGGAATATTTTGAGCAGTATCCTTCTTTAACTAAGCATTATATAATAGGACTTTATAACAAGAGCGAAGATTTCGATAAAACATATGGTGTCAGAGTCAATTTTGAAACAAATAAATTTTATATCGGTTCTACAGAATTACATATCGGTCCAAATGCTGAAATAAATATTGGTAATAAAATGTATCCTGGAAAACAGGGTTTATACGAATTGCTATTTATGAAGAAACCTAAAGGTTACGACGAACAGGATTTACATGTTTATAAAGATATTTTAGAAGTCAGTAGCGCACATAGAAGAAATTATGATCCCTTAAATCAATTTAACGGAACTCGATCTTTTAAGTATACTGAAGTGATAAAGCCGTTATTTAAAAGTAAATCATCACCACGTCAATCATATAGCGGAGAAGGTATAAGTATGGTTTACAATGAAAAACCTATTGAATATGTTTACTGGGATGACGTCAACGAACTAGTTGATAGGTTAAGACTTTTGAATGCCTCAAAGGCTGCGGGAAACACAGATTCTCATGATAATGAAATTTTAGCGATTATTAATGAATTACGTGAGGCTGGAGTTATTTATTAAATAGTGTGTATGTGTAATTTACATCATTTCCATGATGAGTCTCGATAAGTTCGGAAGGTCAGCTGCTCGTAGCAGTGATATAGCTAGCTCACATCTATTATCACAATATCGCCGTGGTTTAGTTTTCACCGCAGATGGAAATATTGATATTGAAAAACTAAAGCTGTGTAATGTTCAGTCTCCTACGGAGGACGATGATGCTACTAACAAAAAATATGTAGATGATAAAATAACCTCCGTTGAATTAAAGTGTACCGGTCAACTGACACAATTCACGTCAGATTTAGCTGAACAAAAAGCATCACTGACAACCATCGAAAAATCTCTTGAAAAATTAAAAACTGTTGTGACTGCCATAGATACGAGCGTTGCATCTCGAAATGCTATAAAAGTACATGCTAATACGTCCGAGGTTAATTTGCTTTAATAACATCGATTTAGCTGCACGCGCGATGAACCATTCAAATGAAAAAATTCAAGTGGTTAACGAACTACATAAGCCTGCACGTAAAAATTTCAATCGCAGACGTACAATAATAAAAGGTATTGACGACTTGTGGCAGATTGATTTAGCTGAAATGGGTAATTATGCTAGAGAAAACAGTAAAAATAGATATATATTGATTGTTATCGATTGTTTTTCAAAGTTCGTATGGGCGAAACCTATAAAAAGCAAGGATGGTCCCGTCGTTACGCAGGCAATGGAGGAAATTTTTAAGGAGAGTAAGAGAACATGTAAAAATTTAAATTCAGATCAGGGTACTGAATTTTATAATGTTCATTTTAAAAACTTGATGAAAAAGTATAAAGTTAACCATTATAGTACATATAGTACAAAAAAAGCTGCTATAGTTGAAAGAGTCATAAGAACATTAAAGGAAAGATTATATAAGTATTTTAGTTTAAACGGTTCATACAGATGGATAGACATACTTTCAGATATTGTTAAAGACTATAATAATCGTTGGCACAGAACAATCAGAATGAAGCCCTGCGACATAACTAAAAGTAATGAAAAGAAAATTTTAAATTCTGTCTACAAGCACATTAAGTTGGCAACACCGCGACGCTACAAGGTTGGCGACATTGTACGTATCAGTAAGAACAAGCATGTTTTTAAAAAAGGATACACTCCTAACTGGACAACCGAGTTATTTAAAATAGTAAAAGTACGAATTACTAACCCTACCACATATTTACTGGAAGATATGCAAGGCACACCGATTAGTGGAGGTTTCTACGAGGAAGAATTGCAAAAGACAAAAAATGCTGACGTATACCTCGTAGAGAAAGTGTTACGTAGACGTGGTAAGAAGGTTTACGTGAAATGGTTGGGCCTGGACTCATCGAACAACAGCTGGATCGATTCGGATAACATTCTTTAATCTGTATCGATTTACATGTATTTCAAATGGGAATGTGATTCACCTCCACTCCAATACCACAAAATTACATTATTTCTTATGGAAAATAGACACAAATTCCATCAGATTAGGGGCCTTTTTTTTTATAGTACCTGCTGCTTTCTTTGGTTCGATTCGCGAGATATAAAAGGAACAACATGATAGATGATAATCAGTTAGTTATTAATCTTGGTGTGTTCGAGAGCTGCAATGACATCCCGTTCACCAAGTCCTACCTTTTCATCAGAGGATTCCGGTTATTGGGAAGAAGTTGATAGAATTAGTGAACAATATCGAGTAGCTGCACAGCACGAGGAACGATATATTTATGAGAATGTTATAAACATTAAAAATTCTACATACAAGATAGTTACGGGATTTAGTAGTGCAAGAGGTTATGTACCAGCAATAAGGATAATATTTAATACATTACAAGTGTTTACGAAACCTGACAACATTTCTTTCAATAAAGAAGATTGGAATGATTTCATAACTTACCTTCAACAATTCACTACCGATTACTTTGATAACAAAGTAGATTCTGAAGAAGAAGAAGAAGAAGAGGAAATTCAGTTCTGTGAATATTCCATACTAAAGGCACCTTTTCTTGGCAATAAGACGTTGAAAGTGACCAATGGTCTTTCTACATTTTATTTCTCTGAAGAAACTGTTCGCGAAATAATAAATATTAATAAAAACTTAATATCGTCTCGTTTGGACTTATTACATAGTTTAAATTTTAATCATTTTTATAATAATTTTCTGAATGTTACTAATAATATTTTAAGTGAATCTAATTATGAATTACCTCCATATATTGTTATGTTAAATTTATGTGACTTGTATCGAGATAACATTCAAACATACTGTATGCGTGAATGTTTAATTTATTATAGAGATAATGTACTAAATGATTTAGATAGAAAAATGTTTTTATTAACAAGTGCTTAAATAAATATTTTATATAATCGTGTTTTCTTTCATTTCTAGGTTAGGTTTGAAATAAAAAAATCATATTTTTTATAAATACACATTTTATTATACATACACAAAGAGTAAATAAAGTATAATACATAAAAATTAAATATAAAAGATTACATAAATTCTAAAATAAATAAAGTTAATACATAAATATTAAATATAAAAGATTAATACATAAATATTGAATATAAAAGATTAAATAATATACATATAATACAAGAATCCATAGATATTGAATATAATAGACAGAGATTGTTGATTAAACAAAGAAAAAAAAAGAATATTAGTGATGTTAAGTGTTCATTATGGAGTAGTGACCCCAAGGGAGAGTATCATGAACTTCAGGAAGAATGTACCTCTTATCGTCAAAGGGATTAAGAGCAATTTTTTGTTTGCTCAACGCTGTATACCTCATGTAATCTTGATTGTATACAGCGCTGAGTTTTATTTAATAAACACTCTTCCTGTGAACTTTTTGAAGCAAATTTTTCTAAACAGTTGTGGTAATCTTGAAATGTAATTTTGTTTTTCACCACATTAGACTTTACACCTTTTGCTTTTTTAACTACCTTGTCTGATTCAACTTTATAGGTGTACTGTTTAGAGCGTAAACCTATGAAATGTGTCATTATTTTCCCATTGTTCTCATCCTTCATTAAACCAGGGACTTTTTTATTTACTAAAGGAATATTCCAACGATTATCTTGTGGGTAATCACTGGTATCAAATCTATGAATGTCCTGTTTGATGACATCTTCATATACATCATTACACTGAATTTCGTACATGAGACTATCTGTATCAGTGTACAAAAGTTTACATTTTTCTAAAGGGAATTTATTTAACATATAATCATGATGAAATTCATATACACAAATTTTTGAAATATCTAAAATGGCCATTCCTATATACAGGGGTTTATCGAATATAATGCGAGATTTTTTCATTTCAATTGCCATAAGATTATCACTGAAAATGGATCTGCTTTGGAAATTAGGACTGGCAATCAAATTCTTAGCACCGTACCTCCCCTCCCATTTATTTACTATTCTAACGATTCTATGTTTTCGAACATTTTGCATTGTTTTCCCGTACACGGCGTTATTCATTAATTTATAGTTGTTTTTCTCAAAGTTCGACTTTGCTTGTGCCCTTAATGATGTGTTTAAGTCAATGTAAGGTTTCAGCCACGAAGACTGTTTGAACTGTAGAACTCTATGGATACGTGTTAATTTTATTCCATGTTGTACAGCCTGTTTAAGATTTCTATAGTGAATAATGTATTTTTGCTTATTGTAACAGGTGGTCATTAACTTGGAAAATTTTGAATTTGGCGGGGTTTGATGCTCCGGGCAGAATGGCAGATCTCTATGTAAATCATGTAATGATTCAGGATATTCGAGATCAACTTCTAGAATATAGCCAATCTCAGCATCATCGGGAATACTCGTGACATCAATGTTACAATCGGTCCACTGGAATCCCTCGTACGGGAGAGGCTGTCCCATAGCCCATCCATATAAATTATTTACATCTAAATAAAGAATAAACGTGGATGGTTTGCTGGTATCATAAGTATCTAAATACTTGTTGTTGGCCTCTGAGAACCGATTGCAACATTGGCTCAAACCTCCTCTGATTGCCCCCTCTATAAACATTAAAATATCTACGTCCTGAACGGTTTCTATTTTACATCCTGTATATTTTAGCATACAGTCCCAAGTATATCCGGGTATCGTGTAATAGTGACTAGGATCTAGACCGTATGTCTGGTGACATGTTTTGCGAAGGGTTTCGAAAATACACGTTAATAACATGATATCTGTTTTCATGTATAAATCGCTGTAGTCGCCTAGTGTTTTCATACCAAATTTCTCCCAAACGATTTGTGCATGTGCATAATCTGCCTCTTCAATGTTTTCATCTTTAAGTTTATTATAAAAGTATTTTATATCAGGTAATTCTATTTCATCTAGTTTTTCAATGGTGTCTAAATAGTCATAAAAGAATACACCTTTTCGTGTTAATAATTGAAATTTTTCATCGTCGATGTCTGGAAATTCACGTTTAAGATTTTCAAAGTTTTCATCTTTCAATGTAGAAGCTAGTTCTTCTAGTGAACAACCCATGAATCTGAAGGAGTCTATAAATCTAAATTTAATGCTAGTTTCTTTATCGTGAACTGTGAAACTAATGTATTTTTCCTTATTTTCAGGTAATAGTGTAATATGATTTCGTTCTGCTAAGAATTTTATTGCAAAGTGTGCGTCGTATCCGCCAAGATTGTGAAACACGACCGGAATAACAAAGGAATTTTTATAATTCAAATTACATTTATTATGAGCAAAACCTCTAAAGTTTCCGGTGAGGTGACAATGATCTCTAACAATTTTATCTGTTTCCTTAAATTCCTCCTCGCAAATATGACAGTTTTTACTAGCATCCCGTAAACTAACTTCAGAGTTCATGGGCTCCACTTGCTTTAATTTCGAAGAGACAAATTTTGCTACATCACTTAATTCCTGTTCGAACCAAGACATACAATCTAAACCTCGAGTACTTTTATAGTATGACCAGTCGTTGTTATAACTACATTTAAAATAATACCCGGCACTGTATGCTATGTGTTTCTGATATCTACTTGTTTTATAATGACTATCATCATCATTAAATGGCTCAAGCAAAGATTCGAAATCTGCATAAATAATAAAGGGAACCGTTTCCTTGTAAACAAAATTTTTAAATTTAATGTACCGTTCCCTAGAAAATTCAATTTTGCAATCGTTAAATTTTTTCACAATCCACAACATGATCGTTTAGTTTGTCCTGAGAACTAAAATAATTTAGACATCTATCACAGAAAAATTTTTTATGAGTATTTTTAGAGATTTGATAATTTAAAAGTCTAGATAAATCTTTAATGTAACAATAATGGTACTTAATTTCTACTTCCTCTTCATTGTCTTCGGGTATCGATTCAAATTCATTTATTTTTGGAAAATATTTATCTTGAATAATTAATAAATTTACATGTTTTTCTAATTTTTGTTTAATTACACGGACGGGAATAACGGAGAAATTTGATTTTGAATCCATTTCCAAACCAAATACATTAACTGAGATATCGTTATTTTTTTCAAATTTGGAAATTTGTGGTAAAGTCATAGGAAATTCAATTCCCGTTATGTTTAGTACTGTTGTGTAATGCGGATATGATGATATTCTATCAGGGTGATTTTGCCTAGCAACAGGAAAAAGTGAACTAACGATACTCCAGGCAAAGCAGGCTACATCATCATTTTTAATGTTGATGCACGCATGCTTTTTTAAAATTTTTTCCGGTAGTTTAATGTAGGATGAGACTCCGTTCCCAATTTCATATTTATTTATATTCACTTCTAAGCTAATAATTTCACTTAAAGCCCACCCACTACCCGATTCTGAAAATTCTGATAAAGTGTTAAAAATATCATCTTTTACATTGACCCCAAACCATTGATTTAAATCCGTCCCTGCATCAATTACCTTATTTTTTGTATTAAAATATTTTTTTTTCAGTAATTTCTATGTCCTCCGACTTTCTTATAAACTCGGCACAGAAACAAGTGTTAACTTTAAGCGTGGGTACTTTTTTCATAGCATTTATTATTCTAATTTTGAAAAGGTGAAAAGCATCATTGAAAAATTCAACCAAATCTTTATGTTTTAAATTAATAATTACTCCAGTACGAACTCTACTTTTAAAAGCCGATACTAAGTCCTCCCATTTTACTCTATTACTACGTTTTTGTTTTACCTCCAATCCCGCCCCGATATAATTTAAATTTTCAATAACTATTTTTTTTAAATCTTTTAAGATGTCCTAAATTTGTTTGTAATTTTTTTCAAGGCACCCATAGATAGATCAGATTTTCTAATGACCTTATTGAAAAGTCTAATGTGATGTTTTACCTGTTTAAGCCAAATGTCTCTCTCTCTTGGGGTACATTTTTGATCTAAAATTACTTCCACTTCTTTAAATTTTGCTACAACTTGATCACTAATATTCTTTATTTCTTCAGAAGCCATGATCGCTCTCTCAACACGTTCAGAAGTAAATGAAAATGTATGTCTCTGTCTATTATATTTATATGAATTGTTGTGACTTATCACTCTTTCTTCTCAGCTAAAAAAAGAAATTACAAACTTAATATTTTTTAAAAAAATTATGTATGCGGATTACTTACTTTCAATAAACTTGAATAATACGCCCATAGAAGGCTTATTTACATCTTTTAAGCCCTCATAAATTATACTGTACTTTCCATCAGTAAATTGTGTCAAATTTTCTTTGATTGTGGGCAATATTCTTTTAGGTAAAAATACCTTATTTTTTTCCAATTCCAATAAAACAGTTTCTCCGTATTTGGTATTTATTATTTGGGCCCCATATATGACCTGGGGAATATTTTCTGGTAATGCTGCCAGTCTCACTACTTCTTTGTTTACTAAAAGTGCAACTTTATTAAGTTTTTTTAAATCCATCTAAAAAAAGAATTTCTTTTAAATTAAATTGAAATTTATAAAACAAAAATTTACTTACGTTTTATTTTTATTGTAGTTATAAGACCGCAAAAACAATTAACACACAAAGTTCAATTATTTGCTAATACGTAACTGAGCAATAACTATTAACATATGGTAAAAAACCCTGACCTCTAGCTTTTATATTATCTGTGACGTAAATGCTTCATACGTCATCTGTGACGTCAGTTTGCACACGTCACCAACGTTCAGTCAAGATTTGCTCATGAAACATGCTGATTTTGCATTTTTTATCAAGGGCAAGCCTACGTGACTAATTGCACGAACTCTAACGCTGATATTTTCAAGAAGTTAAATAAATTAATTTTTTATTAGTTCATTTCTTAGAATCATGTTAAAGAAAACATATTTCAATAGACGCCGAATTTTGTCACCACAACGGTTTTTTTTGTATTGAATATATTTACATTACCAAATTTTAATACGTGACTAACTACTTATTTCATTTTACTCTCTCCCTGAACGATTGTAAAATATGTTTATATTAAAAAAAATAATCTGCATCCAAACCAACACATATAAAATCATTTTTATTTCAACTTCAAATTTTACAAAAGAAAGATGTCTCGACAGTTATTAAATAGTTTCGAAGTGCGTTTCGAGAAGTAAGTTTATTATTTTTTTATTATTTAACTTAATTTACATTATACTTATTTTTTTTAGTGAATTAGACAATTGGTGGCTGCGTATGGCACAAGCTACAAATAGATATACGCCTCCCATGAATCCTGAGGCCTACTTAAGAGAAAAGTAAGTTAATTTTTTTATTATTATTTAACTTAATTTACATTATAATTATTTTTTAGTGAATTTAATGAAGAGGAAGTGTGGGATTTACAACCACCCGATCCTGCTGAGGTGGCCTACTTAAGAGAAAAGTAAGTTAATTTTTTTTTCTTTTCTAATTCAGTGCTTCAATTATAATTATTTTTACAGTAATGAGAATGACGACAACGATCTGCCCCCCGCCCCTCTTGAGACTTCCTCCTGCTAGCCCTAGTTATTCACCTACGCCTCCGGCTTATTAGTAAGTTAAAAAAAAAATTTTTATTTCAATTCATTTTTTTTCAATTATAATTATTTTTACAGTAATGAGAACGACATCGACGACCTGCCCCCGCCCCTCTTGAGACTCTCTCCTGCTAGACCTACTACACCTCCGGCTTATTAGTAAGTTAAAAATTTTTTATTTCAATTCATTTTTTTCAATTATAATTATTTTTTATAGCACGGACTCCGAGGAGGAGGATACGGTCATCGTCATCTATGACGAGGAAGATATTGCAAATATTATGGACCTGGATGACGATGCCGAAGCCATAATTGACTTGGTGTCCGATGATGAGCCGGAGGTGGAGGAGCGGCCAACTGTAATATGCTGGGCAGGTCGGCAATGATTTTTTTTTTTTATATGTATATTTTTATTATTGTTAGTCAATTATCCAATTATTTAATATATATTTTTATTATTCAATTATTCAATTAATCAATTATTTTTTATTATTATTATTCAATTATCCAATTATTTAATATATATTTTTATTATTCAATTAATCAATTATTTTTATTATTATTATTATTTTTCAATTATTGTTCAATTATTCAATTATTTAATATACATTTTTTTTATTATTCAGTTGTTTTTTGAAATTTTCTTTATTAATTCAATTATCAATGCTAAATTTTTTTTATTCTTCGCTGAAATCGTTCATTGTCATTATTTTTTAATTATTATTCAATTATTTAATATATATTTTTATTATTATCAATTATATTCGATAAAAAACTCCTGTATATAGGAATGGCTATTTTAGATATTTCAAAAATTTGTGTATATGAATTTCATCATGATTATATGTTAAATAAATTCCCTTTAGAAAAAAAAAATGTAAACTTTTTTGTACACTGATATATATTTTTATTTAATAAATTTTAATATAAAAAGTTATTCTTGTGTTTTATTTCTATCACTTTATTATTTCTCTCTCTCCCTCTCTCTCTCTCTCTTTCTCCTATACCATGAACATTCAAGATCCTTCAAATTTCAAATTTCCCGCTCCACTGCATGAACATCTAAGTTCCTCAGATTTCAAATTTCCCGCTCCACTACATCCAAGATCCTTCAACCGCTCACACCCTGTTACCAATCCATAATTCAAATTTCAACCGCTCACACACTGATACCATAATTCAAATTTCCCGCTCCACTGCATGAACATCTAAGTTCCTCAAATTTCAAATTTCCCGCTCCACTGCATGCCAAGATCCTTCAACCGCTCCACTCAATCCATAATTCAAATTTACCGCCCACACTGTTACCAACCTCCAGCATCCGCTCCACTGTTACCAATCCATAATTCAAATTTCAACCGCTCCACTGCATGCCAAGTTCCTTCAAATTTCAAATTTCCCGCTCCACTCAACCCATCAACAGATTTCAAATTTCCCGCTCCACTCTACCCATAATTCCAGCAAATTTTTACTTGAATTTCTATGACGCAGGCAGATTCTTAGAATCCTATTTTTTAGCTTTAGACCTTGAAGACACCTGCGTTCCCACGAGTCATTTCTTAGAATCCACAGTTTGTTTAGTCTTGCGGCTTGAATTTGTTTACACTAAAGTCACGTCCCGAGCGGCTTTGAACTAACCGACTTCTTCAGAGCCTCTCTTCAGCGCCACCTATAAAATCCGAGCGGCAGAAATTTGAACTAACACTCTGGTCATTGACGTCAACGCCGAAGAAATCGCAACGGGCCAGCTCCACTTCGACAGCCTCTGGGACGATCACCGAAGCCAACGGGCCCCAGAAGCTTCGACAGCGCCACCTATCAAATCCGAGCGGCAGAAATTTGAACTAACCCTCTGGTCATTGACGACGACCCCCGAAGAACTCTTCAGAAGCCTCTGGTCATTGACGATCACCAAAGAAATCCCAACGGGCCAGCCCCAGAACGAAGAAATCCCAACGGGCCAGCCCCACGAAGAACTCTTCGACAGCCTCTGGTCCGAAGACCCTCTGGTCATTGACGACGATCCCCGAAGAATGGTCTCTCCTGATGGACACATGCCATCCATGTCATCCAAATCGCCTAAGTGGCGCAGTAGCGGCTTTGTATACCTACTGTATTGTCTGTATGTTATTTGTGGTATTCTCTCTTGGGACATATTAGCACATAGATAATTCTTTGTTATCTAAAAAATACAGCATACTGCTGGAAAAATAAACCTCTTCGCTTGTGACATTACGTTTCCGAAACGTTAGGGAAATATATTATAATTTTTGTCTCATATTAGTTGTCAAAAAACACCCTTTGACTGATCTTTTGACATAAAGTCACCAGCGAAGGGGTTTATTTTTCCAATAGCATGCTGTATTTTTTTTAGATAATGAAGAATTATTCATGTGATAGTCCCAAGAAAGAAAAAGAAAAATATACAATTGTATAAATATTAATCTGGATCTTCGAGAATTAATAGAAGTGAAAATAAATGGAATTAGCTGTACAGGATGTTCCAGAAATCACAGCACAAATTCAGAAGAATATTTCTTCTGACAAAATAAAAAAAGTTCCTATGCAAATAAATTCGATAACGCTTCGTTTGATACAGGGTGATAAAAGACTATCAGAAAACGATTTTTTTTTAATTTTAACTAAAAACAGTTTCTTGAAATTCTACCATAATTGATTAGAGGTAATAATTTTATGATTTCCTACCATTTATTCCATATCTTCTCTAAGGGTAGAGAGATAAGGGTGTCTTGGGGTTTTTTATTAATAAGGAAAACATTGTGAGGAACGTTCGGAAATATCTGAAAGAAAATTAATTAAAATCTACTTTAAGAAGCATCGTTTTCAAGAAAATCGACAAAATGTGTAATTGAAGCCAGTTGGAGACTCGACACTAGGAACTAGATTTCCGAGTTCAAAGATAAATTTATCAAAATAAGAAAAAATCATATAAATGTCATCCTAAAATGTTCAAAAAGCTGTTTATTTTCCAATCCTAAAGTACCTAATTGGACTACGCGTAAAGTTCTTCTAGAATTCTTCTTTTGGGATTTTATCAACTCGAGAAATAATGAAACTCAATAATACTATTCTAAAATATTGAATCTAATAAAACTTTCGAGATGTAAATTCAAGTGTTTTGAACACTACTGTCTACTCAGGGAAAGAAGATCAGCAGAAAGGATGTAATTTCTGTATTCCATTCACATTTAAACGTAAATGAAATAAATAAATTAGTGCGTGGCAAATTTCCGTGATCGTTTTCATCCACATCTACTCAGGAGGGAGAGATATTATATTTCTAGTATATGGTCTCGCAAAAAGCTGGCGACCTATTGGCAATACTCTCCCCTAGCCTTGCCGGCTGGACAGTAGTTATTAAAAAATATTTGTACATCAAATTTCATAAAAATATGCATTAAATCTGATCTTAATCTTAATTTATGTAATAATTTATGCAAATTGTAACAAAATAATTTATTCAGAATCACTTTTTGCAGCATCACAATCAAGCACAATAAGTAGCGCGCCAAGTACGGGCCGTCTTCCAGATCCTCCACCTAGGCCTTTCCAAAGACAAGGTAGCCAATCTCAAGCTACAGCTGAAGACACCGAGGACACCATGAAAAACCTTAGAAAAACATTTGCTGGAATATTTGGCGACATGTAAAAAAAATCAATTTTGTAACAACCGATTTATTTTTCAATGTGTGCTGTACTTTCAACACATCAATGTTGCTATTCCATAAATGTTGTATTTTAAACCCATTTTAAAAATATACTTTTTATGACACTGTAGCCTATCAAGTGGAAACTTGAGGTACATAAAATACTTTGGTCTGTAAAGATCTCATGTACATGCAAAATTAAGTAAATATTTAAAAGGAGTTTAAAATGTTTCAGAAAAGTTTGCCAAGCAATATGATGAAAAATGGTATGTTATTCACTGCCTAGGGCCAGGTACCAAAGGTACCTTTGTTATGTTAGCATAGTTGTTGATATGAATGTAAGACAGTCATTTGGTGTTCGTTAAAGTTATTAGAAAAGTTTTTTTATAATGGGACTGAGAAAGGCTACAATTTAAACTCTTTCCCTTATTAGTAGACATTTAACATATATAAGATGACAATATTATTGTATTACCTTGCACTTCTATGTCCTAACCATGTAACCATATTCTCAAAATATGCTAAAAAAGCGTGTGTTGTTATCGATAAAATAGAGCAACGAAAAAATGTTTCCTTATTCAAAACATCTAATACTATCTGCAAATGCACAAGAATTTTTTTGTATTCTACTAACACTAATTGAATACAGGGTAATGAGATAAATATGATTAGATCCAAATGTGATGTATGTATTATCAAAAACGTTAATATCACTAACTATATTTCTAATGAACGTAATTAAACGTATAATGGATGTGTGATATTATAAAGGAACACGATAATATATTTTATCGGTTTCAGGATATTAAACCTTTGTTTACATATACAAAAGTAGACTGGTAAGTAGGTCATAACTGTATTTGTATCGTAATATTTTTACCATACTGATATGTCAAAACTAGTTTGTACAGTAATATTATTACCATATTGTTATGTCAACAACAGTCAACAGATAAAGCGATTTGGGGCGAACACAAATTAACAAATATTTGTTTATCTTGATAATTTGACGTTGTAACGAAAATGAGTATGAGGGGGAAGTGATTATGACATCATATGCTAAATGTCACTTGAGATAATCAACATTACCAGTTTCAGAGTAGTTTATGTCAATTGTGCGAGTTGTTTATGGCACAGTATATAATAAACCTAACCTCCAATTAGGACGCAATGAGTGATTACGAGGAATGTGAGGTGCAAAATTTTACCAAATTCACAACCAGGCCCTCGACAGGAACGCAAAAATATTGAAATTATTGTAGGGGAAACAGATATCCATTGACTTTAAAACTGGTAATGAATTGTGAATATGAGAATAACCTAACCCCAGCCGAAGCTACATGACATAATAGATATATAATTTGCGCGTTTTCGCGACATAATCCCATTATCTTGTGGGTCGTGGAGTGGGGATGAAATCCGGCATAACATAATATAATTCACATGTATGTCGCTCCAAATCGCTTATAATAAAATAATAAATAATGAGACTATAGGCTATTTATTAATACAAACAGACAGAACTCCAAACAATAATAATTATATATTGAAACGTGTCACTACTGCTCCTGCTTGCTATAATAGACATTAATATTACAGTTTTTCAAACTGGAGAAGGTAATTCCTGGGAAAGATATCTCAGAAGTCTCCACATGTGAAGAAGCATCGTGCATTACTTCGGTTGTATTTTTATTATAAATATTTTCACCTTGAACTGTTGAATTGGAAGTGCCAGATTCTCCATTGCCAAACATTCTTTTTCCTACCTTAATCTTGTTCTCAACTGATTCGTCTACGTATGACTCAGCTATACTCGAACTCTTCCAACCACCCAACCTCTTCAGGTCAGTTGTATTTGCTCCTCTGTTGGCCAGGATTGTGGCTGAAGTTTGCCTTTAGCAATGACCCGTGTATTGCTCAACGTTGGGTGGACCCAGGAAAATGGCAATCATTTTAGGAACAGAAGAAATCTTGTGGATACCTACTCGTTGCACGCTACATTTTCCGTGATTGTAAAGTATTCGTGATTGTTGTGTTTTGGTCGTAGACTCATGTACTTTTTAACAACTTGCACAAATTTTATAGCACCGTCAGGGATAACGGTAAAAAAATCGTGGTTCGTAATTTTTAGTTAGATTAATAGTCACGATCAAAACGGAGCCTTCCTCCTTGACATCCTTTATTGCCAGCTTATATATTTCATCACACCGTAATGCTCCAAATAATCCGAAAACTGCAACAACCTAAAAATAACGTAGGATTTATAACTTTTTTCTATCAAATTTCAATAGAGTTTGAACATACTTTGGCCAATGGTAATAAATATACCTCGTATCTCTAACAAAAACTTTTTTAATTCACCATGGGAGAGAATTTTGTCTTTCTTCACTTCGTTACCTACGATCTGCCTCTTTACAAATGCATACAGCTTTTGAAATGTTTTTGAAATATTTTCAAAGATACCAATTGTGCTTTACAGCATCTAATAATAAACCCACAATGTCGAAGGGCTATGCTTCTTAGACTACAAAAAAGAATGAAATAACTATATAAACGATTATTTGGAATAACTTACCAGTTGCTGAAAGTATGCCAGAAGAACATTTTCATTGATAACTTCAATATGATTCCCACCTTGCCACTGCTTGAATGCATTATACGCTTTTTCATTCCTATCTTTTGACTTTTCGGGAATTAAGCTTTTCAGAGCTTCATTCGATGCGTTCAAAATATTTTCAGGCAATTGAGCAACGCCAAAATCCATTTTTTATATAGCCGTTATGACATTAAATGTAAAAATTTATTTATATGACAAAAGATAACTGAAACCATGGCGTCAAATTAACCCATACAGACAACCAACTAATGAAATGAAAATATTATTAATAATAAGAGAATATCAGAAGGTAATATCTATTAATAATGTCTTCATTTTCTGAAACTGATAAACTATTGAACAAATCACGGATGTTATAAAATCATAACAGCCTTAGATGTCTTAAAATATCTGCGGCACTTATGATACTCATAACATTCCTAGATATGTTAATAGCTATTTCACTTGAATGCTTTTGTCCTAATACACCACCAATTATTTTTTATATGCATCTCATTTAGTTCCTAAATCGAACTTGTTAATAAAGTTATTAAGAAATATGTTAATATTAAAAGAAGGTGTACTAAATCCTTTTCTTTCTTCAAGGCTTCCGACATAATTTCTTAAAATTTAAAGCATGTGTAGCAGAATTTATGGGTAAGAAGCGTCTACCTAATGAATAGAATTATGTTTTTTTTATCGCGTTCTCTGCTGCTTTTAAATACAACTAAATATATATGTTAAAATAAATCAGCAAATAGATAAATAAATGTATCTTTGAAAGTCTTCAGCCAAACATATAGTCGACTTGAACATTCCAACCACGTAGCATTCACAATGTTTTAAAATGGTTTATTGACCGTACTGTCCTTATTTAATTTATGCTGCAACGAAAATACATGCAATATGTGAAACATGTGTATTTGTCAACTGAAATCGCCAACATGCGAATTATTAAGAGAAGAATATGTCTTAGGAAGACAATTTTTTTGTAGAGTGCTACAACTACTTACCGTCTTGAATGCAACATGGAACTTTATTGGATAAGACGCCTAGTCTTATCCAGCTACTTGTCTATCGATTTTAAATTCACCTAATTTCAATGGCTTTACCTAAACAAAATTTTCTACAAAATATTTAAGAAGAAATCTCCGTTCATACTCCATAATATGAAAGTAGCGGAGATTTTACCAAAATGAACATTATTTGGTTATATTCTTGTATTGATGCAGTTGTTAACGACATCTTCTAAACTACTTTGTCCCTACTTCCAAATAATTTTAGGAACTAGAAAATCTACCGCAAATTCAGGACAAATTGGAATGGATAGAACGTCAACCTACTTGATTTCTCCATTGAGGACAGAGAGGATGATAAATTTGAATGAATCACTCAAAAAACAAAAATCAAAAATATAACCGCAAATTCGTCATAATACTTACGTTGTTGTCAGTTTTTAAGGGAAAAATATTTTCAATACCCAATAATAAATACCCATAGTTTTTTATATTTTATACTGCCATTCTTATCTGAATGTGTTAGTATAAAAGGTTTAAGTATATAATAAATCAAGAACAATACTTTCAATATGCTTTATCATAGAGACTATTAAAACAACTACTCAGTCTAAGAGCAAGAACTACGTTGAATTAAATAACAGTATTCTTAGTATTATGTGTTAGGTCCTTGTGAGTGGGTCCTTGTGGACTCTCCACTGCGGCCATAAGTAGGCCTATTATGTTCATAATATTAGAAGCAAAAAAATATTGAGATTAAAAAGATATTAACTCGCAAAAAAAAGGAAAATTTTTGTACTTATAAAATGATTTCCTACAGGTACATTACAAAAACGAAAACCCCTAGTAAACATATATCTGACGTTTTTATATTGTAACTGGAGGAAATCATTTCTTAAGTGTAAAAATTTCATTTCTTTAATCTCAATATTGTTTTACTTTTAATACTAAGAACACTGTTATTTAATTCAATGCAGTTCTTGCTTCTAGACTGAGTAGTTGTTTTAATAGTTTCTATGATAAAATGTATTAAAAGTATTGTTTCTGATTTACTATATACCTAAAACTTTAATACTAGCATATCAGATTAGAATGACAGTGTAAAATATAAAAAACTATGGTTATTTATTATTGTTATCATGTTAGGTTTGAACGAATGCTTTTGTAATACCCAATAATTGTTTTTTTTTTTGTTTTGAAATGTAAAATATTAAAAAATAATTTATCCTATATTGGTTGAATACTAATAATTTTTAACAAATATAGATAGATTTTATTCGTATATTTTTTCAAAAAGTATATACATTAATACATAAAAATAATTGAAAAAATGGTTCAAAAATAGCATTTCTTTAATAAAACATTTTTGAAAAAGTAAATTTTAAAATTCTGCAATGATGAACATATTCACAGGAAATTGTACCAAGTAACACATTACTTGCCCAATAAGATAAGAGAGCCTATTCATATTTAAAATATAAAATTAATTGTTTGGATTTTTTGGGTTTATTGGTTCAGTAAAAAAAGGAAAATTATTATGTTTTACAGAATGATGATGTTTCGCTGTGTAAAACATAATAATGTTCCCTTTTTTACTGAACCAATATATCCAAAAAATCCAAACAATTTAAACACAACACGGATTCAAGAAACAAAGAAATCAAATGTAAAGTTAATGTCGTTTAAAAAAATACATTAAATTATAAATTAATTACTGTATAAACAGCTTTTTGGTTATAATTATGTAGACTTTCCTTATCATAATTAAAATCATTTTAGAAAAACAAATTTGTCAATGGCAATTTAAAAAGTTGTAAATATATCAAAATATATTTCTTTGATAAAAATAATAATACAAATATATTTGAGAACCAAGTAGACGTTATTTAATATTTAATATCGAAATATTTTGATAATCGCATTAAGTTATTTTAATGAACACACCGTACTGAATATTTCGCAAAAGACAAAAAGAGTTGTGGAGGCACAATGTGTAGAAAATTCTCATTTTGTAATTTATTTGTTATATTGTCGAAAACACAAATATCAAAATTAATGCATAAAATAATATTTTTGTGCCTTTGTAGATTTGTATTAAGATAGCTGCATCAATATTTAATCACAGTTCTATCAAAATGATCTCATCAGCAGGTTTATATTCTCAGTGACAGTTACAGTGAAGTACAGTAACGTTATGACACTGAACTATGTCAATATAAGAGTAGTGTAACTGATAATTATAGATTTTACATGATATGTAGCGGAGCAAAATTAGATTTAGACTAAAGTTGCCTCCATCGTTTGGAAAGTGTTTTAATTTTTTTTTATAATTTATGTCTTTACGTACGGTAAATAATTAGTACAATAATTAAATATAAAAAAATATTACGTCTGCCTAATTAATACTCAGCGAATTACAGCATTTTAATTGTTAGTATATGGAAGTTTTTATTGTTAATGTATCTTAGAGAAATCTACACCCTCCCTCGATGTTGTTTTAGTAGGTAATTGTTTTGTACAGCTAAAATAGTATTTTATTCTTAGTTTATAATAATTATTGTAACTTAAAGATTTAATAAATTTGACCATATCATTTTTAAATAATTTTTACAGCACACTATTATATTAATTAAGTAATAATTAAATGTTGTGCATATTTGTAATTAAGTATTAAGAACGTAGGTGTATTCGTTGTGAATATTTTTGTAATTTAATTGGAGGTAACTATAATAATTGAGGTTGTGTAGTAGATCAGCTTATGTAATGAGTTACGTTTTGGGCATATTGTATAGTGTTATATATTGATGGATATACAATAAACGATTAAATATACAGAAATTTTAATTATATTTTAACACTAAGCCATAAATATTTGGTAACAATTACTTTCCTACAACTTTGTCCTGGATGGAAAATTGCTAGCACCTATTTTTAAGTAGTTTGGAGATAAATTACAGTGATTGTTGGAAATCTATGAGTATAGTATTAATTCAGCACAACTGACTCTTTAAGATAATCTAATGTGTGACAATAATAAAGCACACTGGAAATAAATACTTACACAAAAAGTCATTTTATTACTCTTCGAATGGCAAAAAACGCAAATATAGGCCATTATAGGATGCCACAAATAAATAACCAAAGACAATATATAGTACATGTTATATTTATTTTTAAAAATGGTGGATTTATGATCATCCGAATAAGTTGTTGCATGTCAATAAAAATTTTACTATGAATAAAGTTAAATGACTTAATTTCAGCAAGTATCATTAACTTTAAGACTAACAATTTTCAAAAAATCGTCCATAATAGCTATTTCGAGACATTTACTACTAATATTGGAAAAACGTATAAAGTAAGATGTAAGAATTTATTTTCATGGGCAACAATAAAAAATTAAAACAAAAGTTTTTATCGACATGTGACATGTAGTAACTTAATCGAGGTCCACAAATCCGCTATTTAAAAAAAACTATGACATGTACTACATTTTCTAAAAGCGAAAAGAGTAAAGAGTAAACTTTACAAATCTAAAAAAATGTACCAGGTGTTCCATTTGAAACAATAAAGTTGTCCTATACCTGAAAATCTATCATTTTATTTCCAGTATATCCGGTTGACACAACAAAATGAAAATGCCATAAAAAATCTTGCAATCAATCAGAATTTGTCTGCGAAAATCGCACCTCTATTGCATTTTCGTTTCAGAACTAATTATTCAAGAGCAGGTGGCATTTAGGAGAGGAGTTTTCCAGGGTGACTCCCTGAGTCCTCTCCTCTTCTGCATCTCACTGCTGCCGTTGTCTGTTGGGCTCCGCCAAACCCGCGGATATCAATGTGGGCCACCCAGCGACCGGAGGCATAAGGTCACCCATCTATTTTATATGGATCACCTTAAACTTTATGCCTCCGGAGAGCGCGAACAACAAAACGCTCTTAGGGTGGTCGAAGAATATACGCGGGCAATTGGTATGGAGTTCGGGTTGGACAAATGTGCAGTCGTCCACCTCAGGAGAGGACGTTGCGGGGAATTCCCTGATGATGCGCAGCTAGCAGACGGAAGCATCCTAAGACATCTGGATGCCGGAGAGACCTATACATATCTGGGTGTGCAACAAAGGCACATCCAGAATGTATCACAAATAAAAGATTCTCTCCGCGGCAAGTACAGACACCGCCTCCGAAAGATTTGGTCTTCCGAACTTTCGGGGAAAAACAAGGTGTCTGCAACTAATATGCTTGCCGTTCCGGTTCTGCTCTACTCCTTCGGAGTAGTAAAGTGGACAGTAGAGGAGCTGCGCTAATTAGATAGGGATACCCGCAAGATGATGAATATTCACAGAAGTATCCATCCTAAATCGTTCCTCGTGTGTACCTCCCACGTCAACGGGGGGGCCGAGGACTCTTGAGTCTGGAGTGTACGCATGGCAGAGTAGCTCTGAGTATGGCATGTAACATACTAAGGAGCTCAGATCCCCTCTTGCGGCTCGTAAAACATCACGAAACTGTAGCAGTGGGAGCAGGATTGTTCAAGGCAGCAAAAAGAGCCGCAGATGAACTCGGTCTCGCATTTGACATCAGGCGAGGAGGCCGGCGAGGTGCTGATGTTGAGTCAGTCACCGAACTTCAGCCAAATCGTCTGAAAGCCCGAATTAGAGCTGCCGAACAGGTAAATCTGTTTCGGCAGCACGTCGATAAACCCCAGCATGGTGTCTTTTATAAGAACATAGAAACACTGGGTTTATCGACCAGGCTGACCTTCGCCTTTCTAAGGTCAGCAGGGCTTAAGTCGGAGACCGAGGGATTCATTATGGCCTGCCAAGATGGTGTTATGTGGTCTACCGTAGCCGCGTGTGGCGTGTAGAGGTTCCTGATATCAACTGCAGGACCTGTCATCAGGCGCCGGAATCGCTCACGCACTTACTATCTGCATGCCCCGTATACGCGATTTCCGCCTACATCCACCGACATAACGTGGCTTTACGAGTGCTATACTACCATCTAAGGCACTCGTACGGGGTAGACTCTGGTCTACTGGTGTCTGCACCAGTGCTGCCTTACGTCCCCGGAGATATTGAGTCCGTTGTCGAGAACGAGAAATGCCGGATTTACTGGAACTACTGGTTCCCGACTGTCAGGCTAATCCAAGCCAACAAGCCTGACATAGTCCTCCTCGATCATCAACTCAAGGTGATGTATGTCACCGAATTCTCGGCACCTGCGGAGAAAAACATCACCTTGAAGGAGGAGGAGAAACGGACCAAATATCGCGATCTCCGGTACGAGCTCCAAGTGCTGTACTCAGGCTACTTGGTAAAAATGGACGTCCTTATAATCGGTGTACTCGGAGGGATAAAGCCTACGCTGCTCTCGGAACTGAAGATCATACCAGCTTGCCAAAAATCAGCCGAGTGACTGGCAGGCCAAATGCAGAAGGCGGTCATTCTGGGTTCTCTCCGTCTACTTAGGGCACACGATTCTGGTATCTACAGTCACTAACCCTGCGGGATATGGGGAGTGGCTGTAGTTGATGTGCCGGCACGACTCCCGTGAGGCGTCGGAGGCCACGGGAGGACAGACCGGCATCGGGAAACCGATAAAAAAAAGGAAAAAAATACATCCACCGACATAACGCGGCTTTACGAGTGCTATACTACCATCTAAGGCACTCATAGCTCCAAGTGCTGTACCCAGGCTACTCGGTCAAAATGGTCGTCCTTATTATCGGTGTACTCGGAGGGATAAAGCCTACGCTGCTCTCGGAACTGAAGATCATACCGGCCTGCCAAAAATCAGCTGAGTGGCTGGTAAGCCAAATGCAGAAGGCGGTCATTCTTGGTTCTCTCCGTCTGCTTAGGGCACACGATTCCGGAGCCTACAGTCACTAACCCTGCGGGATGTGGGGAGTGGCTGAGTTTAATGTGCTGGCGCGATTCCCGTGAGGCGTCGGAGGCCACGGGAGGACTGTCCAGCGTCGGGCAACCGCAAAAAAAAAAAAAAAAAAAAAAAAAAAAAAAAAAAAAAAAGGGTGCAAGGCCGGTACACCCTGGACAGGCAGAAGTAACTCTGCCTGATTAATATCGGCCGGGGGTACCAAGGCTAACCACTTGGTACTCTTTCTACTTCTGGTTCCGTACGACCTAAGAAGAAGGGCCCCTCAAGATCGACCCTAAGCGGATGTGGGTCAAAGACAGGCGGGAAGGGCCTCACCGGATAGTCTTAACAACGACGAAAATGGCAATGTACACGGACGCTTTAACTGGACGAGGGAACTTCGGAATGACTTGCTGACGGGCCGCGAGAGTAGCGAACCTGAGCGAAGGGTATACATGGCGTGAATGCATGCACTTTGTTGCGAAATGCATCCAGAGCATCGCGCTTTCTCTCAACAACACCTGAGAGGTTAAGTATCCTTCTTGCGCAGGACAGGTTACGTAAGGGCATCCCATCAGCTAGAAGAACTGCCAGCCGCAGTCCCACCGCGGCAATTACCAGCTGATGGGGAACATCCTTTAGAGTTCACCAATGTAGACTTAAGGACAAGAGTTAGCCTTAACACCAGGACTAACCTAAAGCCACAAGACCTGGCTAGAATGGATGCGGTCATCGATGAGAGAATTCCGGAAGATGCAGACATCTGGCATATCAACTGTGCCGTGTACAACGCCGCAAAGCAACTCGTCCCCCGTGAGAGGTCAACCAATCACAGGGTCGAGAAAGTCAAGCGGCGTGTACAAAAAATCGAGGGCAAGATACAGTCGGCCAGACAACACGCTTCTCGGATCCAGAGTGTGGTGGAATATAAGACGATTGGTAGAGTTTTTACTCCCAGAATCCGGCGCATAGAAGCCAGATTAAGACGTCAACACCATACTCTAAATCTGACAGTGATGCTTACCATTAAGCAGCACTCTGTAGATAGGATCCGAGCGCTCATGGCGATAATGAAAATATTGAAGAGGTGGGTGAGGAGTATGGAAAAAAACAATTTGTTCCGTATGAATCCTTCCCGCCTCTTTCAAGAGCCACAGCGTGTTGTAGATAATCCGCCGACTGTAGAAGATGTCGAAACTTTCTGGAAGGGCATCTACGAAACAACGCGTCCATTCAATAGCGACCCTCTATCAATTGCACACTTCGAGGCTCTGTGCCACAGACATCTTGAAGAGCCAGAAGAAATGTGCCCGGCAATCAGTACGGAGGAACTCCAACAAGCAGTTATTGGTACCAAGAACTTCGCTTCCCCGGGCCCAGACGGCATTAACAACTGGTGGTGGAAGAAATTTCCTTCCACTCACCGCCGTCTGGCGCGAGTTTTCAACTCATGGTTGAATGATGGGCAGCAGATTCCGGACTGGTTCGTCGAGGGACGTACTGTGCTTATACCCAAAAAGGGGGATCTTGCCGACCCGAGGAATTATAGGCCGATCACTTGCCTCAACTCCTGTTACAAGATATTTACACGTATCTTGTATGCTAGGACACTGAGGTCTGTTGATCCGGTCTTCCAGCAGATACAAGAACAGCGTGGTGCCAAGAAGAGCATGGCAGGTTGCAAAGACAGCCTGTTGATAGACCGCTGTATTACACAGGAATCTGTGCAATACAAGCGGAATCTATCGATGGCCTGGATTTATTACCGCAAGGCATATGATATAACATCGCACGAACTATTGTTGCACTTGCACGATTGTCTTGCGGTACCAGCACCACCAGTGAGATGAATAGAACAGCTGCTGCTACTCTGGAAAACTAGTTTTATCATAACATCAGGTGCACAGCGGGTCACGACAGAGCAGGTGGCATTTAGGAGAGGAGTTTTCCAGGGCGACTCCCTGAGTCCTCTCCTCTTCTGCATCTCACTGCTACCGTTGTCTGTTGGGCTCCGCCAAACCCGCGGAAATCATTGTGGACCACCCAGCGACTGGAGGCATAAGGTCACCCATCTATTTTATATGGATGACCTTAAACTTTCTGCTTCCGGAGAGCGTGAACTACAAAACACGCGGTGGTCGAGGAATACACTCGTGCCATTGGTATGGAGTTCGGGTTGGACAAATGTGCAGTCGTCCACCTCAAGAGAGGACGATGCGGGGAATTCTCTGAAGATGCGCAGCTTGCAGACGGAAGCATCCCAAGACATCTGGATGCAGGAGAGACCTATACATATCTGGGTGTGCAACAAAGGCACATCCAGGATGTAACACAAATAAAAGATTCTCTCTGCGACAACTACAGATACCACCTGCGAAAAATTTGGTCCTCCGAAAAATTTGGTCCTCCAAACTTTCGGGGAAGAACAAGGTGTCTGCAACTAATATGCTTGCCCTTCCGGTTCTGCTCTACTCCTTCGGAGTAGTAAAGTGGACAGTAGAGGAGCTGCGCAAATTAGATAGAGATACCCGCAAGATGATAAATATTCACAGAAGTATTCATCCTATATCGTCCGTTCCTCGTGTGTACCTCCCACGTCAACGGGGGGGGCCGAGGACTCTTGAGTCTGGAGTGTACGCATGGCAGAGATGTACTAAGTATGGCATGTAACATCCTCAGGAGCTCAGATCCCTCTTGCGGTTTGTAAAGCATCACGAAACTGTAGGAGTGGGAGCAGGATTGTTTAGGGCAGCAAAAAGAGCCGCAGATGAACTCGGTCTCGCATTTGACATCAGGCGAGGAGGCCGGCGAGGTGCTGATGTAAAGTCAGTCACCGATCTTCAGCCAAATCATCTGAAAGCGCGAATCAGAGCTGCTGAACAGGTAATACTGTTTCGGCAGCATGTCGATAAACCCCAGCATGATGTCTTCTATAAGAACATAAAAACGCTGGGTTTATCGACCAGGCTAACATTCGCCTTTTTAACGTCAGCCAGGCTTAAGTCAGAGACCGGGGGGTCGTTATGACCTGCCAGGGTGGTGTTATCAACACCTTGGTCTGTCGTAGCCGCGTGTGGCGTGTGGAGATTCCTGATATCAAGTGAAGGACCTGACGTCAGGCGCCGAAATCGCTCATGCACTTACTTTCTGCATGCCCCACATATGCGTTTTCGGTCTACATCCATCGACATAGCATGGCGTTACGAGTGCTATACTACCATCTAAAGCACTCGTACGGGGTAGACCAGACACCAGTGCTGCCTTACGTCCCCGGAGATATTGAGTCCGTTGTCGAGAACGAGAAATGCCGGATTTACTGGAACTACTCGTTCCCGACTGTCAGGCTAATCCAAGCCAACAAGCCTGACATAGTCCTCCTCGACCATCAACTCAAGGTGATGTATGTCAATGAGTTCTCGACACCTGCGAAGAAAAACATCACATTGAAAGAGGAGGAGAAACGGACCAAATACCGCGATCTCTGGTACCAGCTCCTAGTGCTGGACCTAGGCTACTTGGCAAAAATGGTCGTCCTAATAATCGGTGTACCCGGATGGATAAAACCCACGCTGCTCTCAGAACTAAAGATCATACCGGCCTGCCAAAAATCAGCTGAGTGGCTGGCAGGTCAAATGCAGAAGGCTGTCGTTCTAGGTTCTCTCCGTCTGCTTAGGGCACACGATTCTGGTATCTACAGTCACTAACCCTACGGGATGTGGGGAGTGGCTGTAGTCAATGCGCTGGCACTACTCCCGTGAGGCGTCGGAGGCCACGGGAAGTCTGTCCGGCATTGGATAATCCGAAAAAGAAAATAATAATATTTGTTAATTTCAGAAAACAGTACAAAAATAGTACAACTTAAGAAATTTTGTCAACAGTATACTTACAAATGTACATAGTGTTACATTTTGTACTCCATAGTATTAAAAAGGCTAAATATAAACAAAATTAAAAAATAAATAAATAGGGAAGCATTGTCAGTTATAAATATTTAACCAATGTCAAGCTTAAGACTTAAATACATATAAAATTTAAACACAATGTACTGACATTTAAAATTAACAAGGTGGCCAAAACTCCTGAACAATATAACAATTTTTTTCTAATAACAGCGATTTCACAGCTGATTTAAGTTTATAAATTGTTGGCAGAGATTTAATAATCTCAGGTAGAGCATTAAAATACTTACATCCTGTGTAATACAAACTTTTTTGATACAAAGTAGTTTCATGCCTATCAGGTATTGGGTCTTTCTTTTTTCTTGTGCTATATTGGTGATTTATTTTATTTTTTGGAAATTTTATTTTTGTTTATAAACGAAACAAGCTGTTTCATAAATGTATACTGAGATCATCATCAATATATTAAAATTTTTTAAAGTATTCCTACATGACTCATTAAAACCTAAATTAGCCACAATACGTACAGCACGTTTCTGTAATTCAGGGGATTAACCCCCGTTATAGTGTATTTGAGATGCAAATGGAAAGAAGCAAAATACAACTGTTTTAAAATTAAAGAAATACAATGCTTGGATGTTACTGCTAAAGCATAACAAGCCTTTGCTAACTTGCAGCAAACACAGTGTATATGGCTTGTCCATTCGGATTACAATTAAGCACTAACACTAACATTTTTGTATCATCGACAAAACTAACACAGCTATTATTATCCAAATTGATAGTATCGTTTATTTTAAGACCAAATTGTGGTGTTCTAAAAACCATTATTGTAGTTTTATCGGAATTTATACATAATCTATTTTTAGTAGTCCATAGATTTATACTCTTATAAATTAAAACAGCACAATCCTCAGCCTCTTTAATAGATTTACAACGGATAAGAACATTGGTGTCTTCAGCGTAGGACACTGTCAAGCACATTGGATGATCTATATAACTAAGCAAGTCACTAATAAAGATTATAAATAGAGTTAGCCGCAATACTGACAATTCCCAAGGGTGATACAGTGTTGTTGACTTTGACTTGCTGCAATCGATTAGACAAGAACGAATTAAATCATGCATTAGTTACACCTCTAATTCTATCTCTAATTTTGACAGTAAAATGGAATGATCCACGCAGTCAAATGCTTTCGAAACGTCAACAAAGAGCCCTAATGCCACCTGTGACTTATCGAGAGCATTTACAACTCCATTCATAAAATCACTAAGGGCAGTGTCAAGACTTTCATGTTTTATAAACCCATGTTGATTTGGGGATAGTACATTATTTAATAAGAGAATATTAACTAATTGTTTATTAACAGCTAATTCAAAAACTTTAGATACATTTGACGTTAGACTAATCCCTCTGTAATTTGTAATTAGGCTATTATCCCCTTTTTCATGTAACGTTTGTAATTTTTAATCTGTCAGGATAAATACCTTGTTCTAGGGACAGGTTAATTATATATGTGAGAGGTCCAGCTATATACTTGGCAACACGCTTAACACGTTAAGCGCCAAGGCGGTCCCTAGGGACCGATGGTGGATTTGTCTACCAGGCCACGGCGGTCCCTAGGGACCGCTTGGATATTCTAATACAAGACTGGCTATACACGCCAGCGGGCTAGTATAGATTCCAATTTAACATCATAGGTGGACCGCTGTGGCCTGTGAGGAATGTCTACTATAGGCAACTTTTTAATATAAAGGATAAATAAAAATTCAGGGCTGCTTATAGGTTTTTTTTATTACTCTCTTAAGTTATAAACTTTTAGGCTAATAATATCAATCGTAAATAAGTAAATAAAATAGTAATTGTACCATAAAAATGAAAAGATATGTTTGGGACCACTACTTGTGATATTTAGCAAAGCAATCTATACAAAAATGAGGATTATCAGGACAACTATCACAATATGTTGTAACTTTTGACACTTTATTTTTATCTATTTCTCCCTTGAGTTTCTTGTCATAACAGCCTTTACAATAATGTCGTACTTTATGAGCAATGCCATTCTTTTTCTTCATTAGATGAACCTCGTCCTTTTTTTTGTGATCTGGATGCAGAGCCAGATCTATCCTTCTCATCCTCTGGAAACATTAGGTTTTCTATAATACGTTCCTTGAAATCCGTTATCGAGATAGTAGAATTATTTATGGATTTGAAAAGAAAATGTGCAAATAACTGGCTCATGTAACAATAATAAAAACTACGCATATCAACAGGACCGCTAATGGGACCGCTATGGCGCCGACGGCACATTGTTCCCACCCCGCCACGTTGGTCCCTAAGGACCGATACAATCGAAACCCCAAAAAAATGAGAAAATATTTTCTAAAAAAAATTTTTTTTACCATTACAACTTTTTTTTAATTAAAACAAGTTAAAATAACGGGAAAAAATTTTTTGGCACAAGGGGAAGTTTTCGTCATATTGCTTTGGCGCTTAACGTGTTAATAGAAAGTTCACTATTTCGTCTATTCCGGAGTATTTAGAATTTTTTAGATTTTTAATTATATCTAATACATCGTCTTCTATAAGAGGTCGGAAAAACAGTGAATTATTACTAACATTTAAAAATTCTGTAAGAGGCATATCCGAGTTCTGCTGTAAATTAGACAAAAGGTTTTTGAGAGAAAATAAAAAATAATTATTAAATTTTTCTGCACATTCAATGGGATTTAAAATTCTACCATTATCCACTATTTCTATGACAGTTATTTTTATTTGATTTGCAAGAAACCCTATTTAGGATATCCCACATAGCCTTACTTTCGTTTTTCGAATTGAAAACTATTTGGCCATTTACTTTTTTTAGAAACAGACGATAACAAATTCTGATATTCGCTAATTTATATTGTTGTTTAAATTGGGGATATTGCCTGCTCAGATCGGCAAGAAGTGATACTCGATTTTTGACCTCAGTGATTTCTGGGTTCCTCCTATTACAAATGGATTTATAAATTTGTTTTTATATTTCGTAAGTGGAAACAGATTTCAAAATAATACGAAATATCTTCCATAAATAAATTAAAAGTTATATTACAGTCTAGAATTGCTAAAATTGAAGACCAACAGACATTACTCAAAAAATAACAGAAATTGTCAATATTACTGTCACTGAAAAAACTGTGACTATCTTCAGCTACCATATGATTTGTTTTTATTTTGACATTCTAAGCAGAATGATCTGACAAGTTACTTTTAATGATATTTGCTTCGCATACTATTTCCTTAACATTTACTAAAATATTATCAATACCTTTGCTCGATTTAGTAGTTACTCTTGTTGGCTCATAAAACATTTTACACATATTGTTACAGTTTAAAATATTTGTAAATTCGCGCAAAACATAACATGACTGATTAAAATCAATATTAAAATCACCACCAATTACTAATACCTTATTACTAAGTATAAAAGTGTGTAATAAATTACTAAATTGCAACAGGAACAATTTGTTATCATTGTTAGCAGGGCAATACAACGCAATTATAACAATATTACTACCTAAAATTTCCACTCCGCAACATTCAAATAAATTTATGACAGATAACTCTGAACAGCAGTCCAAGTTTTTGTCTTTAAACTGTTCCCACTATGGAGTGTAGAGAAGGAGAAACGTCTCCGTGTTAAAAAAATGTGATCGGATTTTCGATGGAAGAATAGGTGGCGCTGATTTATAGGAGGTATTCTACGTGATTTTGTTTTAACTATTTTTATTATTTTTTTACGCTGTATAATTCTTTTCAACACCTACATAATATTATGTTTTCGTTAGTTTATAGAATCTGAATCTAGTTTCAGAGATATAGTAAGTGTTTAACTTCAGACTCAATCCCATAATACGATCAGCGCCACATCTCATACCTTACAGAATTCAGACCACATTTTGAACGTACCGTCCATAAGAGACGTTCCTCCTTCTCTACACTCCATAGTTCCCACAATACTATGCAACACCACCATGTTTTTATTTAGGACGACAAAGGGATGCTGATAATTTAAAATCGGACAGATTTATTACATCAATTTGACCTTCTGACTGCCAGTATTCACTCAATAACAAAACATCTATGTGATGATCGCTTAAGAAATTATTTAATTACAGAATTTTATTTCTGACTCATTGAATATTTTGATGCATAACAGCAATATCATTAGAATTTTTTAATCCAATATTACAACTTGGGAGAGTCGTAGGTATAAAAAATGTCTTTGCATTTCCTCATTTATTGGTCGATCTTTTTTTTTTCTGAGATATTTTTATCATGATGAATAAATTTTAAATTTTTTGTTGGTTTGGGTTGAGTTATGATATTTACAAGATTCCGTACCATAATATTTTTTAAGTTTTTTCCTCCTTCAACGTTTATTTCAAGATAGTTTACGTGTGCCTCTATACAGTTGTTGAATTTTAATAGAAAGGCATTCAACATTGAGTTATACTTAAAATCATTCCTATATTTATAAGCAGTGCCATTACTGATGTGAAAACAGCATTTGTGTGTGAGCACAACTTATTACATACTTATAACATAACTATAACCGCTTTATGTGGTAAAATAATTAGTACCTGCTCTGTCATCAGCTTATAGCTCCATGTCGGTACCTAATGTTGAGTAACTGTAGTAAATTTTACATCAATCATATACATGCCAAAATTACGCTAAATGTATTTTGAAATTTTTATGAAAAATATATTTTTACAGCTTTTTGGAATTTTATGTGATCTTATGATGGATAAACCACTTCTGAAGTACTTTCAAAAGAACGTTTTTAAAGTGGTTCAGTTTCTGCTAAAAATAACTAAAATTCCTTTGAAATTACTTCCTAGCAGTTTCAAAGGGTTTTCAAATCTATTATTGTTCATTTCTAGAAAAAAAATAATAAAATAATTGTTGGGTATTACAAAAGCATTCTCTCAAACCTAACATGATAATAATAATAAATACCTATATATTTTTATATTTTATAATGGCATTCTTATCTGAATGTGCTAGTATAAAAGTTTTAGGCATATAATGAATCAAAAACAACACTTCCAATACATTTTATCATAGAAACTAATAAAACAACCACTCAGTCTGGGAGCATGAACTGCGTTGAATTAAATAAGTCCTCAGTATTAATAGCAAAGAAAAATTGATTGAAAAACATTAACTCACCAAAAAAAGGAAAATGTTCACTCAAGAAATGAATTCCTCCAGTTACAATACAAAAAAAACGAAAACCTCTAGTCTAATACATATCTACTTTTATTCTTCTGAACTCTTCAGGAAGCTACACCGTGTAAAAAATTATGTATAATAATATGTAAATTCGATAATTCTAAATATGAACATTTGTCACATTTATTTTGACATTTTAATTTGAAAGACAATATAATTAATTAGAGTAACTTCAGAAATCATAATGATATTCATGACATCTAATCTAACCTAAATAAGCCCTTTCTTTTCGTTTTTTTGAATTGTAACTGGAGGAAATCATTTCATGAGTGTGAAAATTTTCCTTTTTTGGTGAGTTAATATTTTTTCAATCTCAATATTTTTATTTGCCTCTAATACTGAGCACACCGTTATTTAATTCAACCAGTTCTTGCTCCTAGACTGAGCAGTTGTTTTAATAGTTTCTATGATAAAATGTATTAGAAGTGCTGTTTTTGATTCATTATAAGCCTAAAACTTTTATACTAGCACATTCAGATAAGAATGTCAGTATAAAATATAAAAATATATAGGTATTTATTATCATTATTATCATGTTAGGTTTGAGAGAATGCCTTTGTAATACCCAATAATTATTTTACTATTTGTTTCTAGAAATGCATAAATACAAAGCAATAATATGTCAGATTTTTATAAATCTATTATTATTGTTAAAACACATCGTGGCAAATTAATACTTTAATAATTGTAAAATGTTACATAAGACTATAATCGCAATTTTATGACAGAGTTCAGCACTTGTCAGAGGGAAATTTTCCCAATCTTCTAAAAAATACAACAATTATCATTATTTTAGCCAATAAATGATTAGTCCGAGAGCCAGCCCTAATACTTATTGGAAGATCAGCGTATCGATGATTTCTCTTCTGGGTAGACTTTAAAATACTCAAGTATCTATCTATCTTTGTTACATGATCTTAATCGCACTAGATTTTTCCAACATAAGCTGCCTTCTTTCGCGCTGAGAACTCGGATTTTGATCCAAAAAGCACCAACAGCAATAAAGCATTTGTTAATTATTCAACTTCTATTGGTTGTTTTCGGATCAAAACACATTATGGTTCTGTGATCAGAGTCTAAAGAGAACGGCTATGATTGCCAAGCTATGGATATCGGCCCCTACACTCTCTCTAGAAATCTAACTATCTAAAAACTATTCACTTTAGGGAAATTACACAAAATTTTTGTCCCCACGATTATTTTGGATAATTTTAATTAACTAAAGCTTTGAGACCTATTAATTCCAGTGGCATTGCCGTAGTAGTATGAAATAACTAACTTAGTTAAAGATAATTACACAGACTTACCTATGTCTTATTTCGTCCAAAGTAAAGTTTGAGTCCGCCCAAGCACCTGCATTATTAAGACACCTTCTACAGTAGTTTCCTTTAAACAATGTACACTTCTCTGTGAATATCCCACCATATTTTGAAAATGAACAACTACATCCAAGGATGTAGATAATGATGCATAATCATAATACTACCGGAAATCATTTGTAGAATGCCCATCGCATAGAGGCACTGCTTAATGTGGCGTAGGAGCATTTAAAAAAAAATACTCTTAAATTTTGTAATTAGGATACCCAAAATGATAGCAACAATCAATGGGAAGTCATTAAGCACATTTAGAAATTTTGTAAAGCAGATTTTCCAAAGAATTTTTCATGTGCTTTAGAGAACTAATGTTGCAATAATAATTTATCGCACTGTGTTTATCCCTAAGATGGAGGATTTTTCCTACCGGAGAAATAATAGGCCGATCCTTTGCTCAACTTTTGCTATAAGTTATTTACACGTAGCTTGTATGCCAGGACACTGAGTTCTGTTAATTTCGTCTCCTAGAAGATACATCAACAGCATAGTGCTAAGAAAGACATAGTAGATTGTAAGGACAACTTGTTGATAGTATTACATAGGATTCTATGCAATACAAGCAGAATCTATCAATCATGGATCGATTATCGTAAGGCATTTGACTCAACATCTCATGAGTTCTTGCTACCGTACTACAATGTCTTGCGGTACCAGCATATCTGGTGAGATGCATCGAATAGCTACTACCGCTCTGAAGAATTCGCTTCACCATAATATCTGGTGCACAGCGCATCACGACAGAGCAGTTAGCATTTACAGAGGAGTTTTCTGGGGTGATTTCCTGAGCTTTCTTCTCTTCTGCATCTCACTATTTCACTGTTCTCTGTTATCATCACTGTTATCTGTGGAGCTCTGCCTAACCTGCGGGTACAAATGGGATCTATCCAGGGACTGAAGTTATTAGGTCACCCATCTGTTTTATATAGATGACCTTAAACTTTGTACCTCCGGAAAGCGCTCTTAGCGTTGTCGAAGAGTATACGTGGGCTATTGGTATGGAATTCGGATTGGATAAATATGCAGTTGTCCACTTCAAGAGAGAACGATACGATGCGGAGAAGTCTCTGAAAAAGCACAGCTTGCAGGCGGAAGTATCCTGCCACATCTGAATGCCGGGGAGGCCTATACATATCTGACCTGCTAGAGATATGTGGTATTTATATGATTCATATAAATGATACGACTCTTTCCGATGAATCTTTGGCACCAGTACAATTGTATATTCGTACTATAGTAAAATACCCAGAATGAAATGACTCGAGGTTGAGGCAGTGCTGAAAGACAAAGACACGAGTCTGATTCCGATTTCGTATTGTGTTATTTGTATTGAACTAATATCATACTATCGTATCGAAATAATTCAGTACAACCGTAGTCTTCTTGACAAATCGTATAGGTCTTCGATACGATTTGCACCTGCAAGCTGATTCTCCACATAACACAGCGGATGATACAGTGGCATGAAACATACGAATCTTTTGGTACAAATCTTTTGTAGTACCGAGTCAGTACGAAAAGATTTCTTGAAAAGAGTCGTATTGTCCATCTCTAGAGTATGCAACAACGGCACATCCAGGATGTCTCTCAAGTGAAGAATTTTCTCTGCGGCATGTATGTATAAGCTTTTTCACCAAAAAATTTGTACCATCGAACATTTGGGGAAAAACAAGGTGGTTGCGACAAACATGCTTGTCATTCTTGTTATGTTTTACTTGTTTAGAGTAGTGAAGTGGACAGTAGATGAACTGCGCCAGTTCATCAGCGACGCCCGAAAGATGATGATTATTCACAGAAGCATTCATTCTAGATCGTCCATTCCTCGTGTTTAAATTCCACGACAACGGAGGGACCGAAGATTCTTGAGCCTGGAATATATAGCATGTAATATACTCAGAAGCTGGATCAAGTCTTATGATTGATAAAACATTATAAAACTCTAAGAGTGGGCGCATGATTATTCAAGGCAGCAAAGAGAGCCACAGATGAACTAGGTCTCGTATTCTACGTCAGATAAGGAGGCCGGTGAATTGCTGACGTTGATCAAGTCATTCAGCTTCAGCTGAATCATCTGTGAGCCCGGATAAAAGCTGCGGAACAAGGAAATTTGTTTTGGAAGCGTATCAATAAACCCTCTAGCATGGTGACTTCTATAAGAACATAGAAACACTGGTTTTATAGACCAAGCTGGGATTTGCTTTTCTAAAGTCAGCCGGATTTAAGTCGGAGATTAAGGTATTCATTATGGCCTGTCACTGTAACTGCGTGTGGCTTATAGAGAGAGGTTACTGATATCAACTGCAGGACCTGCCGTCATTCGCCGAAATCGCTCATGCACTTACTTTCAACTCAAGCCGAAATCGCATATATATATACCTGCATCCACCGACATAACACCAATGCTGCCTTACGTTCTATTCTTTTCACACGTTGAGTGTCCCATGAGTCATATGTGATACAAACTCAATTTTATACACGTATATGAGTCATGTGCTTCAAATACATGCCTTAGCTTTATAGAACTGCAAATTGTAAACGCTGTATGCCCATTATTTATTTCATGTGAGTGAAAAGAAAATATTTCCACATCTATAAAACCACTACTTGCGAGCTATTACTATCTGTAAAATAAGTATACAAAATACTTATGTATGTAACTGAAATCAGGTTTTCAAGCCATAATTTACTATCTTAGGACACATTCCAGAAGAAAAAGTCTCTATACACCCATCTACCAGTGGCAGGGTGTTATGATCATTATCTAATTTAAAATTAAATATTTATTCAAAATTTAATCCAAAAAAATTAATTATATCTTAAAAAAATATATTTGCCTTTATTATGAAAACCACATTATAACAAAATACAATAAAATTTTACACTATGAGATTTCAATCCGAAAGCATGCAATTTCAAACAGACTGCTTCATTCTCCACGCTTAAAGCAAACGTTAAAAACACAAATTCTCTTTTAAAAATCAGTCTCTTATTAATGGTCCTTATTCTTAAATTGTTTCCTGTGTGATACTAAATTCATAAAGAGTTAATAAACTGAAGCGATATTTATTAATTATGTACTATTTGTGTTATAACATCAAATATAATATTAAGTGTATAACAGAAATATAATGAAGTTACCTCTTGCTCATCTTATATAAATAAAATAAACTAGAGGCTTAGAAGGCTATACACAAAAGATTTTAATACGCAGAAAATTATTAACACATCATGAAACATGGAGATGAAAGAGATATTAATAATTAGCTACGCTTGGCATTGATTTTCGGTGACAAACAATTATGATTAAGATTTTCACCGATTTACCAAGAAAAAGAAACTGCGTGATGGAATAATATGACGTTAAATCGTGAATCAACATTTATAATGCCGAGTAGAATGAACATATTATTATAAATAAGATGTAGAAGATATAAACACCTGAATTTACTTATGTTATGATTCATTCTTTTTTGAATTTAAATATGCTGCACCTTAACATATTTGCATGAGCCTCAGTTTATCAATATTCTCATTATTTTGTTTCTTTTTTATACATTTATCACTTAAACGTGTTAATTTTCTTAATTTTATGTAAAACAGTAACAAAAACTGAATGTTACATACAAATTTCCTATTGAATATTTAAGATACATTTTAGATATCTTGTAAAATATGAATATAAATTTCTTAATAAATTCAGTAACGTTTCCGAGCAGAATTTAATATCCGAACTGATTAAAGTTTAAGATAATCTGGCTTGGGGAGTACATAAGTTATAATACAACAAAACCCTTACATCAGCTAAACGTGATACCCAGATAAGTGTATAAATAAGAGCGCCTCTAGTACTCTGAGAGTTTTTTCGTCCTAGACTTTGACTAGCATAGTTCGTGTGTAAATTGTTCATAAACGTAAATTGTTAATTAACGATCCAAACAAATAAATTTTCTTAAGAATCTTCAATTTTTGTTTTTAAAAAACCAATCGCTCGTCTACGATTCTTAAGTCATACACATTAGGCATAATATACATTAAATATACATCACAGTATGTGTTAGAAACACACAAAATTCTTCTATAATTTTTTAGATGAAAATTTGAAATTTGGAGGAGTGATTGAAGAAATAATTTAAATTTATTTGACACACCCGCGTCATCTGCGGTTTGACCAGAACTGACTGCAATGTTCTTATTTTATTTATTTTATAGCATCCTATATATTTAGGATATTTTTATGATATACATTTTTAAACATAAGAAAGTGCATGGAATACAAAATAAATAAAATGTATCTCAATACTCGTCGTAAGGATGTCTATCATCATCACTGTTATGAAATTGTAGTCATTTCTCAAATCATTAATTTAGTTATTTACGTTTATTTAAATTTTTTTCGAAATTTTAATTTTTTTACACTTTATACTACCATAACTTGCTTATTTTTGGTAATTTTTGTTCTCTCCAAATTATCCCTTCCAATGATGTTATAATAATATCAGCATTGATGAAAAAAGTGACGAATATATAATATCTCTGAAACTGCACTTGCTGGCTCAAAAAGTAGGACAGCAAGAAATTTGGTATATTTTTAAGTAAAATTTTTTCTCAGTGTACACAAAATATATAGAATCATTTGTTTTGCATTCTTGCCACTTTCTTGTTCATTTCTTCTTCGCAATTTTCAATCAATGAATCAATCAAAAATGCTTTATTGTCAGAAAAATACAAATATTTTTTATTGACAAAGCCAAACTTTAATCCTAATGTAAAACATTGGTAAAAGATAAAACAGTACCAGAAAGTACAGCACATATAAAGGACTAAACAGGGTGTCCCTAAACTTACAGCACACACCCTGCATAGAAATTTTAAATCTAGTCTAATTATAAAACAATCACGTATATCGAGCAAACAAACAATTTAGTCAATTTCAGAATCTTGAAAATAATCATTCAATGAATAATATGCCTTTTTAATCAATAATTTCTTTGTTTTATTTCTAAATTTGTTTTCATTTACGATTTGCCTCAGGTTTACAGGAAGATGATTGAATATCTTTTTACTATCATAAAGAATCGAGTTTTTTGTCTGAGTAGATGAACGAATAGGAAATGTGATGTTAAATCTATTACGTGTATCTAGTGTTTATATCACGTTTAAACTTTTTTATGCATAAGACATACAGTCTCTAAAATAAATATACAGGCCAGAATCAAAAATTCAAACTTCAAAAACAATGGTCTACACGAGTCTCTTACTTTCGCCTTACACATATTTTTATAACTCTATGAGTGAAAAATAAGCACTTCTTGTGGTTCCATATCTAATTCATTCGACATCACTCTAATTGCATAATAATTTGAAGCTAACTTATTGCTTAACATTGATATATGTTTCTCAAATTTTAATTTATTATCAATCCACAAACCCAAAAATCTACTATCCATTTGGTTTTTAACAACTTGATCATCCAGGAATACCTCGTTTAGGTTGCATTTAAAAGTGATAATATTAGTTTTAGGTATGTTAAAAGACAATAAATTAGTATCACACCACTTCTTGATTATTAATAAATCAATATTAATAGTGAAATTTTTAAAAACGCAAATTCGTTAAAATATATTAAAGTATAGGGCCAAGAACGGACCCTTGTGGCACGCCAGATTGCACTATATTTTGTGTTGACAATATATCATTAAAAATCACTTTTTGGGAACGACATGATAAATATGACCGAAACCAATCCAGCATTCTGCCCATAGGTTTCAAGTTTCCTGAGCAGTATTCCATGATTCACACAGTCAAAAGCCTTAGATAAATCACAGAACACTGCTGCGGCAACTTCTCCCTCGTTAAGTTCAAGATATAGTTTCTCTAAAAACACAAATATGGCATCATTAGTATTTTTTGAAGCCTGAAAACCAGACTGAGCAGAGTAGTTTATTATGTTTAAAAAGTTTAAAACTCGATCTAAATCTATTTTTCTACTATTTTCGCTAATGTGGATAGCAACCAGATAGGCCTATAATTTGAGGGTGAGTCATGGTCTCAACCGTTAAATAATGGAATAACATCTGCAATTTTTAAACATGATGGAAAAATACCTGTTTCAAAAGAAATATTAATAACATCAGCCAAAACCTACAAAACATTATCTGGCAGTTTTTGGAAAATTTTTAATGAAATATCCCATCCACTAGCATTCTTGTTTTTGAGGTCATTAAAAATACAAGATTTTAGGAATATCTTGTACATCGACGAAAGTAAAAAAAAATATTCAGGTACCGAAATATGACTTAAATATTTTATAGGATCGTTCTTTGGAGTAATTTTTTCACACCGTTTTTTTTGCTATAGTGCAATAGAAATTATTCATTTCATCAGCGCTCAGTTTAGAATTAACGGGGGAGTTATTATCTTTTCCTCTAAAAGCATTTACAATGTTCCATGCTTCTCTTTGTTTATTTGGAGCCTGAGTAATTCCATTTCTATAATATAATTGTTTAGCAGCTAGAAGAGTCTTCCTGTATACTTTTCGGTACATATTGAAATAATCAATAAAACTAAAAATATTCATTGCATGTTTTCTAATTAAATGCAGTGAACGCATGCTCTTTGGCGATATTTTTAGACCCTTTGTAAGCCAAGGTGTTTTATTTTTTTTGATTAATGGTTCTTATCAGAAAAGCTCTGTTAAACAAATAGCAGAGACTTGTATGAAATTGTTCTAGAGGATTGTCAGAATCAATAACTTTACACCAGTCTGCTTCCAAACATAGTTGTGCTAGCTTATCGTAATTATTCTTAGTAAAAAGTCTATCGCGTCGCTCTTAAACTTTATTGGTCTTCGACAGTCCTAGTGATAACATACAAAGAATGGTCTCATGGTCAGACAGTCCTGCATTAACAATCGAATAACTGACAGCAGCACTATCAATATTTGTACAGGATTCATTATAAATTATCCACCCCTTATCATCGTTATTATTGCCTATAGAAAAAAAAGTCTTAAATAAAAGTTGTGTGGTTATGACGGAATTTTGTTAAAATGCTATCAGAAGTACAGTAACGTGCAGATTTCAGGGGATACAAAAAAATTATATATATTTTTTAAATAGGATACCCTGTATATTATTAAATTTTTTGGAATGAACTATTATTCCTTATTTCAAAAATGTACCATATGTTACCCCTACCATATACCGTTCTTGAGTTATTAAACGTCGAATATCTTAGTTAAACTAGTTAATGTAAATATGGAAAAGTTAATATTATTAAAGTGAGCTATGAAAATGACAAATATTATGTTTGATAAGTGACATTTCTTTAATGAAACAATCAAAATGGTTTACAGTTTACAGTAATGCTTTAGGTGGAAGAAATAAACGTAATTACATTGGTGGTCTATAGATGCATAATATATAGATTATAGATTGAGGGCAGTAAATAATAGAAAATTCAAATTCTTTTTCGACCAACATGTGATCAAATTTATCTTTATTTATAAAACAGTGGAATTTGAGAAAACTATCTTTAATGAAAATTAGTGTACCTCCATGTATAGTTTCTTGTCGACCAAAATTTAGATACTAAATTACAATTTGGCAAGAATAGAGGTTCACCACTTTTTAACCAATGTTCGGTCAACAGTACTATTTGGATAATTTATAGTGTCCAAGAAAACCGTAAATTCATCAATTTTCCTACGAATAGATTGAATGTTTAGCAGCATTAGGGAGAAACTAGTGTCCGTGATTTCTCTAAAAAAGAAACATTCCTATCTTTGTTATTGTCAATTGATCTAGAACTATCACTTTCCTCATCCAATGTTGTATAACTATATTAATCTACAATACTTTGGTTTATAGGCAAGGTACAGTTAACCCTATCTACATCTACATTTACAAGGAGTATACATTTTATCACAATGTTTGACTCTAAATTGAGGTTTTTAACATAAGAAGCAAGAAGTTTACTTAATGATTGATAGTAGTACCAAAATTTTTGATTTAAATGGATATTGTTTATTATTCTTATTGAAAGATTTTTGTTTCTCATAAAATTTTTAAAATATGCATAAATTCTCTAAAAAATATTATTATCCCCTCCAGACTTAAAGCAAACAATCAAGTTTGTAAAACCAATTTCAAAAATATCTTTTAATACTGAGTAATCTAGGAAAAAGACTAAGCGAATATCCAAAAAAATTATAACATAGTCGCTATGGCCGTAACCGAGTGTCGCATTAAAAACATTTTTTGATACTTCTCCCATATGTACTCCTGATTTAACAAATCCTCCAATCTCATATGAAATGTCTGCTAGATACCTTCTTAGGTACAATAAATAATTTTTTGCACTACCATTTCCGTAAACTAACACTTTACTTTTACCAGATTTATGAGTATTTTTCATAGGTATGTGATCTGGTACACAATTTTCCTCCATATCTTCTGTTTGCAATAATTTATCTTTGTTCTGCTTGCTCTTGTTAATTTTTGTTCTTGTATTTTCTAAATCTGAGTGTCTCAAATTTGTGTGTATGTCCCTGTTTCTTCCCATGTTACAATTATTTATCTCAGAGTTAGTAAAGTTATTTTGTAGTGACTTTATTTGATTTTGATATAATAAATTTTCCGCGTCCAATGTTCTGATGGATGAGATCATATTTTTATTTCTAACTTATCATTTTAAAAACTGACGAATTATAACATTTTTAATCTTAACTGAAAATTTTTTTGTTAATTATTATTTACTAACTTTTACAAATCTTATCACAGATAAGTATAACATATATCTTTTTAAACAATTATTTTCCCGGCTATTTGCCAAAACGCTGAAACTTGGATTACAAAAAAGATAATATGCACATTATGTTCAGTACTACTGACTCAATAATGTTATTTTTAATTTCAACTATTCTGTCTAATAAAACCAAAAATAAATAAAACACAAGATACTCACCAGTTGACACTCACTTTAAAAAACTTTAAAATATCTACCGACACGTGTTTCTGCTTGCCTTTAGCTCGTCAGGGTAGCCGACACATTTAAAGAATCCAAAGTAAGGAAACTTGTAAACCCCAATGTAATAAACATTAATGGCTTCAGAGAACAGAATAATTGAAATTATATAGTGGAAATACCCCTTATTAGGGCCAATGAAATAATTTAAAAACAAATTAAGTTCCTCTTCTTGATAAAAGTTAAAATATAGAGTGGAATGAAAAATAATATTAACTGAAAATTTTTTTGTTAATTATTATTTACTAACTTTTACAAATCTTATCACAGATAAGTATAACATATATCTTTTTAAACAATTATTTTCCCGGCTATTAGCCAAAACGCTGAAACTTGGATTACAAAAAAGATAATATGCACATTATATTCAGTACTACTGACTCAATAATGTTATTTTTAATTTCCCGGCGTTTTGGCAAATAGCCGGGAAAATAATTGTTTAAAAAGATATATGTTATACTTATCTGTGATAAGATATGTAAAAGTTAGTAAATAATAATTAACAAAAAAATTTTCAGTTAATATTATTTTTCATTCCACTCTATATTTTAACTTTTATCAAGAAGAGGAACTTAATTTGTTTTTAAATTACAGAGAAATCATTCTTTATTATTGGCTTGCATTCTGCCGATTGCTTTAAGTGCTGGTAATTTTCGATAATGCCCTTATCTACAGAAGATTTCGCTAGAGCAGTTGCTTTAATTGATGCTAGTTTTAGCATCCGCGAAGTCACTGAAAGATTGAGTTTTTCTCGATGCAGTGACCACAGGGCAGTTGTTCGCTTCGATAAATCGGCGAATATCGCAGGAGGTCGGGATTTGGAAGAAAACGAAGCACAACTCCTCACGATGATCGATTCATCGTAATTTCTATCCTGCGAGATCGACACATGACTATCGTTCAAGTAATGGATGAACTGCAAGAGATGCGTCAGGTCAACGTCCGCGATAGAACTGTTAGAAGAAAGCTAGTTGAAACAAATTTATCTGCTAGAAAACCAGCAACAGACCCCGAGCATCTCCGGAATCATCGTGTGGCAAGGCTCAATTTTGGACACGAACAACTGAATTGGAATATCGGATAGTGGAGCAATGTTCTTTTCTTCGATGAGTCCCGATTTGCTCTGAGGTCTTCAGATGGACGAGAGGGGGTGTGGAGAAGGCGAGGAGAAAGATACGCGCAATGCAACTTTAGTGAGAGGGTGAGCTTCGTTGGTGGGTCTGTAATGGTGTGCGCTGGCATATTTTACACGGTTCGCACAGACTTGTATTTGTAAGGTACTTTAACAGCTGGAAGGTACATTAATGACATTTTGGAAGAGCATATAGTGGTTTTGTAGGGTTTATTTGGGGGGAAATTTCTTTTAATGCACGATTATACTCATCCGCACGTGGTCAGAATTGTTAGAAAATACTTCCATGACGTCAGTATTGAAGCCCTAGACTGGCCAGCACGTAGTCCTTACCTAAATTCCAAAAATATACGTATGGAATATGCTGGGAAGACGAATCAGGTAAAGTTGTGGGCAGTTGTTAACACAGCAGCTACTTAGGGATGCACTACAGGAAGAGTGGGATAACATTCCTTAAGAGGCCGTCCGTAATTGAAGGCATGCAACGTAGACTTGAGACTGTAATCAGAGCTAGGAAGGGCAGTTTTTGGTTATTATCTGTTGACATAAAAGTTAAAAATGCCCTATATAGTGTGACTGCTGTTTATAGATCGCCCAGTGGTAATATAACAACTTTTTCTTAATAGGTTTTTGCAATGGCTAGATGATTATGTTGAAAAAATAGTACACATAGTGTAATCCTCACAGGTGCTTTTAATATTGATTTTTCCAAAAATGATTATGTACAAAGAAGGTTTAATGAAAGTATTGAGAATTATGGCATGAAACAGTTTATACAAAATTTTACTAGAGTAAGAAGTAATTCTAGTAGCATAATTGATCTTGTTGTCAGTAATGATTATACAATAAATGTATATGTACAGCAAAATTATATCATAACAGACCATTCAATAATTCAAGTAAAAGTAGCAAACGGTAGGGATTTATTAAAATATCAAACAAAGGAAATTAGATCTCGGATCAATTTTGATGAAATGACAAATTTGTTAATTGAAGAGGAATGGAAATATTCTTGCACAGATGTAAATATTGTTAGTCAGACATTTGTAAATAACATATTAGATATACTAAATACAGTGGCACCAAAAAAATTATAAAAGTAAAGGTAGCTGAAAATAGATGGTTAGATGATAAGGGTCGGTAAGCTATTGCAAATAGAAATAGGGCTTACAAAAGATTTGTTTTTACACGTGAGGATTTGGATTGGAATACTACAAGCAGACGAGAAACAATACTGTTAAAGTTATTAAGGAAGCGAAAACAATATTTTATGATAGAAATATAGATAGTAATAAGTCAAATCCAAAATTAATGTGGAAAAGCTTAAAGCAGTTAGTTGGGAAAAAAAGCGGGGAACACGCTCTGAAAAGTTTGACTGTAATGGAAATTGTCAGAAAGGGGTTTATCTAGGTGGGAAAAGACGGTCAGTAGTGTTTCCCATGGACGGGAGCGGGAGTAAAACTAAAATTTTTTGAGTTATTAAACAGTTCTCAAATTAACAAATCAGTTTTAAAGTAGCTATAAATACTAAACAGGTGCATATATTTCGCAGGTAGCAGATTTTTGATGAAAATTAAGGGGATTGTTTTGATTAATTATATATCAAAAAGATAAATGCTTCATAAGAACGCCCGATCTCCTTTAAAATGTTTTTGCTCCTTACTAAATTGTATGCTCAACTTTATTTGATGAAAAAATTAAAATACAATACCATGCACAAAAATCAGTTGTTTCATATATTGTTCATAAATGTTTGGGAGAATTCTTTCAATTCTACCTGCCAATTATTATGTAAATTATACTAAAAATGAGTAGGTAGATAGATAATAAAAGACTTGGGTTTTTCAAACTGTAATATAGGTAAATAATTGAACATTGTACAAACAAATTTAGAATATTAAGTTTACGAATTTGACAACTTTGTTGCAAGTTTGCCTTAGACAATGTTCGAATTTGACGTTTCAATTTCACTTTTCTAGGAGAGTTCTCTTCGGCAGACACAAAAATGATAGTATCCATCTTAGGTGTCTCTAGATATGGAATATGGACATCCATAATTTCAACAGTTGAAGTAGACGGAGTAGGTTCCAAAATAGTACCAACAGGTTCTGCATCAAATAAATGATGGCCTGAGGTACCTAGGATTGTTAATTCTTAGATTATATAAAATCAAATCGCAAATTTGAATAGGTTAATTTTTAGTTCTGAGTTACAGACACAAAATTCATATTATTTTTTAGCAAATTATAGTTGATCTCATTTACTGCATACTCTCCTTTCGATTTCATAAAACAAGAAAAATATTTTTGGTGTACCATTAATGCCGTCACATTTTTTCACGCTTAATATACCTACCTTTATCAATGCATCACCATTCTTATAATACATATTGGTATCTCTGTACTATTCTTGAGGGTATATTTTCCTTTAGAAGTACTTTGAAAGCAGTTCTCTCGAAGTCCGTTTCTTCAAAATGTTGCGAACACAACACTGTGTATTTCTTCATTCGTTTTACCAACGAATTTAGCACATGATTCACTTTGCTGAAATTTCTTTGGGAACCTTTGGAAAAGTATGTAATTAGCTGTTATCACAAAAGCAATAGTCTACACTTTGTCTATTTGATTTTACCACCTGAATAGAAATACATCAGATAACCAGCAGCGAGGATACAAATCCAATGAGCTGCCACTGAATATCGGAACAATAAATGTAAACAATCATGGCGGCCGTACCCCCCCCCCAATACAATTATTGTTCAAAAGTTTTTAAGCATTCTAACATAATGGAAATATTTCAGACAGTTCGTTTTATTAGTTATAATAATGTTTATTTACTTACCTATGAAAGTAATGGCATTTTTTTTGCAGTGTGCAATAAACCACAGGCTATGCAACTAACCATGAATATTGACTGATCAAGTCGTTTATAATGTTTATATCAAAACTGTTTAATTCTATGCAATATACGCACATACACAAATAAATAACACCCTTGCAAAAAATTAAACACAAAAAATGCCAAACTCAACAAATGTAACACGAAATATGTTGTATTGACACTGATACATAAAACTGACCAGCACAAAGTGGTTTATCAAAATGGTGGCCTGCAAACTTTCGTCGTTCAAATTGCCGGGTCCCCACTACTAATAGTTTCTCTCCTGTGATATTTACTCACTGAAACAAAGTAACCTCATCTTTCATCTGTCAAAAGTTAAGTGGACATTTAATTAAAAGTGTGTTCATCAGTGTTGCTAGAAGCAGATCTGAGCAATATTAATGTCGTTCATTTATGTCAAAGCAGATAGTCTGATTTTGTTTATTTATATTGAGCAATCTTCTGCTATAAATCAGTAAAATTACTGATATTCCGCTCTAGCTCAAGAGGTTGAGCAATAAAATCGGAGCCGGATACATAACCCCACTCATTAATACATTGCGATCTCCACTATTTAGGACAATAAAATTGTCTCAAAAATGTCAATGTATTATTTTAAATAGAACTGTGGGGAATGTTACATCCGAAATCTGAAAGATGGTAAAATTTGTAAAACAAAAATACATTTACTTTACATTTCCATTTTATAAACATGCATTGTCTATTTATTGACAATAATTAAAAATTTTCTTTTCTGTCCATAACAATTTTTTGGAAATTTGAAAATAAAAATTTCTTGTATAAAAAAGCACCTTTCCCCTGTTTGTTTGTGTCTAAAGGACCATTGGTTTTATCTGCTTGCAAGTTCTGTCAACTGCCAAAATAACCAGCTCATATATGATATTTGAAATCAATTGATTCTGGCAACAGTAATGAACAAACCTTAACAATGTTTAGTATTTTGGTGTGAACATTTTCTTGTTATTGTTTATTAGCGAAATTCAAACAAATTATTACATGAGTTTTCTTGTCTATTTACTGCTTTGAATTTGAAAAATAAACTTCTTTTTGTTTAGGAAATATAAAAAAAACGATAAGTTTTTTAAGTGTTTATGAACCTCTTTCACGGAAACTTCAGATCATATTATGTTCATATGAACTTTCATTCATAAAATGACTTGAGGAGCCATGTCTTGAAGTCCTCGACATTACTTAGGAAATACCCTGTATACTTTATAAGAAACTGTCACTGTCAATAAAACGTATTCAAATCTAATCACTGCAATGTATGGTTCTACTCCCAAACATATAACTGACAGAAACTATCTACTGATAATTCTTTCAGTTTTAGTTAGGGACTAAAGAATAACACGGGGTTCTTATCGCAATTTGCCACGAAGCAATCACAGAACAACAGTACTTTTACTACAAAGTGTTTTAATAATTTTTGTAGATACGAAAACTACGTGTAGCACGATACAAAATATAACAACTGCATATCGTAATAAGTACCAGCGGAAATTCTTATCGCATAAAATTAAACCACCATTATATGTGCACAATGTCAACATATAGAATCGAGCAGTTAGAAGTTTGCCATCGCGAAATGTTCGGTGATTTGGTGCTCACCTGCCAAACTCCTGCCCAGAGGGTTTTGCCTAAAAAAATTATACAACCGATTACATACCCAATGGGCCTCAGACGGTCATCAGCGGATTCGGTAGTGAAAAAATCAATAGTGGAAAATGAGAAAAGAAGGGCCTCTGCTCTGGTTGATGAACTTTTAATTGACATTTACTATAATTTACATAATGCCACGACAGATTACAATTCAGCGACTTCAGGAAAATCTCATAAGAATTCTTGGGTAGAGGTTGTTAATTTGCAAGAAAAAGGTAAGTGAAATCGTTTGAATATTTATACTGCGTTATATTTTTAATTGATAAATTGAATGCTTGTACCTGATTACTACAAAATTTAGATAAGCGACATATGGCTTTACTTTATTAAATGTATCGGATTACTTATCTGCAAGATAATTTCAAAAAATGTATATTAAACTGGATTGCTATATGATGCAACAAAAATCAAATGAAATATATTTTTCTAGTTTCCACAGGAATAGATATTATTTATTAGTTATATTGTAAGGAGGATTGTGGATTATATTCTAATTACATAATATTATGTAGAGATAGTGCAAGAGAAGTTTACAGAAGATAGCTTTATTTTTTTATATTAACATTGAATGAACCTTAGTATTTTTATAATTACTGGAAAATCTATTGTAGCCACATTGTTCTAATGTAAAAAAATATATAACATATATACAAATTCCCAAACAACACAATACAATGGTATAATAAATGTGTTAAAATAGTTCCTAAACTCTCAAATACAAGGGGTAACATAACTGAATGGAATGTCATAAGTGAATGAGCATTCCTTGTCCATATTTAAGAATCTGTTATATAAACATTTGACCTTGGAACCTCCGTTTCCAAATACAGTTAAATTTCTCAAAACAGAAATTATTTAAATATCTTTTGAACAAATGAAGTTATTGAAACGAAATTTTTTTTATGCAACACATGAGTGAAACGAAATTCCAGGGACGACTTTTACGAAAGGGTATCTGGTAAATAATGGTACGTTCGTAACACAATATATCTGGATAGCGTGCTTCAATTCCTGATAATTTAAAGCTCAGCGAGCAGCCAGTGGTGGAGAATTGGACAATGAGTCAAAAAAATATAACAAAAAATATAGTACGGACCTTCACCAAGAAAAAATGGCAACTACTACGTATGTACTTTTGAAAAAGTCTCTCGTATTTTTTAGATATTTATGACGGTTTTGCATAACTTTTTATCACTATTACACGTAATAACATCTGTAGAGAGCGGGAGGTAGCGATAAATTCCAGAGACGACTTTTACTTGGGTACGTACGCAGATAGAATATTATATTGTAAACACTTAATGAAACATTCCCAAACAATAATAAATCATGAAATATTCTTACATATGTAGGTATTATGCTATAAATCTGTTTTCTTTATAAAATTGGAACAAGACATTAAGATTTTTATCAAGTAGTTGGACGACTTGCAGCTACAAAAAAACAATTACTTACTGACCTATATCTTGAAGAAGAAAGGCTTGGTCACGCCCAGAGTCCGATAGCTGACGCCCGCTTGCAAGGTTGCTTGTCACATTTACGCCCACTTCCCATAAACATCTCTAAATAAATATTGTTTATAAAACTCCTATGTGAATAACACGTACACAGATACGTAAACAGTGCGAAATTAAAGACAACGAATGTTAACTTTCTTAAATTGTCTTGTTCAATTCCTTCAGAGGCTGAAGTGAACTTGTGGATCAGTGGTTTCTCGGAGCTGCAATTTAACAGCACATATTGCACAAGCTGTAAAAGAGTGGTTTCTTGCAACGTCAACGCAAACATTAAGAGACATATTTCCTCTGATAGTCATAAAAGTTGTGTGAGTGGTGGTGTTAGTGATAGTAACAGGTAAACAAATTTTAACTTTGAGTTAGTGGAAAAGATGGTTGGGTGTAATATATAGTGGACAAAACTACATAATCCACTATTTAGACAATGTTTGCAAAAAGTGTATTATGGACAGTATAGCAATGTTCAGGTACCAAAGGAAACTACACTATGAAAAAAATGTTTATCACAAAAATGTGACAGTATTAAACAAAAAATTTATACTAAAATAAATGACAAATACGCCTGGATTAACGTGGATGAAACCACCAGTGCCTGTGGCAAATGCTTTAGTGGGTGCATTGGGGGAAAATTGACTCAATGCGTGGAAATCTGGTTTCATCTAAAGAATTAGAAACTACAAATTCTAGCAATACAGCAGATGCAGTGCACTGCACTGCAGTGTATATTTTTCAATTATCGGGAAACATTGCTGAGGCAGTAAAACAAAAATTCGAAATTGTTTTGAAAAACAATCTCGGATTTCTTACTATTAAGTATAGCAAAGAAGTAGACTTTTCTACACAGAATATAAATGTGGTCTCTGACAAAGGTCAGATATTTTAAATATACGCCAATTACATCTGTCGATGTTGAACTGTTCTTCTCCACAACACAAATGGATTTTTAATTAGAGGCGCTGGAGATTAACTCCGGAACATTTACAAGAAATATTAGTAATATACTCTTACACTTGTGATCGCTAGTTAAAAATACATGTGTGTTAGTATTACATTCACCAATACTTACAACCCTCTTCGTTATTAAATATGATTTGAACGAAACAACTACTCAGCGGGCAAATACCCTGACCTGCATTGAATTATACCTTCAAATCATGATAGATCGGTAGCCAATATCATTTGTCAATTCCTAACCGGCCATAGACCGGTTTCGAACTTATTAGTTCTCCTCAGTATGCCATAGGTTATGGAACAGACAAATGATAGTGGGCAACCTGCTAATCATATACTGACTAAGGTAAATTGAGTAGTGGTGAGAGGTATGTGAAACTTCTCATATGGTCTAAATGCTGCTATCCGACCGACATCATAGATGTCTCTGTGGCGGATAGCGACTTGCGAGGCAAGTACCGAGAGCGGCGACCTCTATCCCAGGTGGACTAAATTACTGTTATTAAATATGATTTCAACGAAACAACTACTCAGCGGGCAAATACCCCGACCTGCATTGGATTATATCTTCAAATCATGATAGATCGGTAGCCAATATCATTTGTCAATTCCTAACCAGACATAGACCTGGGCTAGAGGTCTCCGCTCTCGGTACTTGCTTCGCAAGTCGCTATCCGCCACAGACACATCTATGATGTCGGTCGGATAGTAGCATTTGGACCATATAAGAAGTTTTACATACCTCTCACCACTACTCAATTTACCTTAGTCAATATATGACTAGCAGGTTGGCCACTATCATTTGTCTGTTCCATAACCTATGGCATACTGAGGAGAACTAATAAGTTCGAAACCGGTCTATGTCTGGTTATGAATTGACAAATGATATTAGCTACCGATCTATCATGATTTGAAGGTATAATCCAATGCAGGTCGGGGTATTTGCCCACTGAGTAGTTGTTTCTTTCAAATCATATTTAATAACAGTAGTTTTGTCCACCTAGGCTAGAGGTCGCCGCTCTCGGTACTTGCTTCGCAAGTCATCCGCCACAGAGACATCTATGATGTCGGTCGGACAGTAGCACTTGGACCATATGAGAAGTTTCACATACCTCTCACCACTACTCAACCCTCTTCGTATTAACTTTGAATCTTACCGAACTCACCAAAGTAACCACGAGGTAAGATAATTATATCATACACGCATGAACATTTTACGCGGCAACACATCACCTGGAGGCAACCTAAAAATTGACGTCATTTATCGCTACCTCCCGACAATTAGACATCTGTGAATAAATTTAATGTAATTTATGAGAAAATTTCATTCACCTATCAGATTTGAATGTTTGACGAATCACACATCTCTATTTCAAATTTACCGACCAATCAACGTCGAATTACAAAGATAATTTTGACATTTGACATTTCTTGTCAATCTTATTCAAGTTAGGTCAAATTCAAAATTCAAAACAATTAATTTATTGGTTTTTGGATAAAATTGTTCCTCCCAGAGTACCTGCGCCCGGAGCCAACCCAACGTCCACTAAGACGGTATATTGTGGCAATTGATGAGTTGAACGGAGGTGAGGTCCCGAGAATGAACAACAACTTGCTTAAAATTCTAACACCTGTTATTCTTAAATAGTATATTCAGACTTAATAGTTATTTATGTACTAAGGGTATAAAGAGGCATTTATGGCTCGCGGCGTGAAACTTAGGGAGTGAGGCGTTAGCCGAGGGCTCTAACACGATAAGTGTCATAAACGCTGGTTATGCCCAAAGTGCATAACCAACGACCAGTCTTAATTAATACATAATATATAATACGTCGGCTATCTTGCAAATTCTATATAAGAATTGTCAATCTGTTAAATTTTGACATTCCATAATAATGACAATCGTATTGGTTTTGAATTTGTATTAAAAATAAATGCAAGTAACCAAGCAACAACGTATATAAAGGTGGTCATATTGTAAATGTATGGCAAGAATCATTTTACGCTCCTTTTGTCGAAGTGTTTTGTGTTTTTTTAATTGAACTGAAAATGGAAGAGAATGAAAGTTAATTTTTTCTGAAATCACTCAAGAATGTCTACTTTTTCGATGCAATTTCAGATCCCCAAAATACGATATTCTAGTATTTTAGTCCGTTGCTAAGCAACCATCATAACACAGTACGAAAAAGTTACTTTTCCGACCTAAGCTGGGAAAGTAACTCCCGTGCAGGTTTTTTATATGTATTTTAGACACTAAATAAATACAAGCAGATAAACCAACTCACATTAAAAATGCATTTTTTAGTAAAAAATACAACATTAAATTTAGTCAGATTTTTAGCAGTTGTTACTAACTCTGTGGTGTCCCAAACACCTGGACATCATCATCACTGTCCATTTTAAATATTTTTTTATATATATTTTTAGGACTTACAAGTATTAAAGCGAAATAAGCACTGAATCAAATTTTTATCAGAACATTAAATAAACAGTGATTGTCAAAGAAACGACTTCATAAGCAATTAGATTGTAATGAAAAAAATATTATGCATTAATAAAATTTCCTTAATTTATAATAATATTGATTGCGAAAATCTGTTCCAGTTGATTCTAGTAACTCATATTAATAGTGATTTCATCAATTAAATCAATAACAAATGCCTAATGAAAGAATAAAATGTGCCCAACGTGTTTTTTTGAGAAAAAAATATATTTTTTAAAAGGGCAATATTAAAGGCCATAATCCCATTAAATAGCAAATTTAATTACCAATCTAACGATATCCATCATGCACCACTTCATCTTTGTCTAAAACTAAAAAATATTTATTTACTAAATTGTAAAATATGTAATACTCCCTTTTGATAAAATAATAGTTAGCCATGGAAAACAAAAGGTGGCTAATGTCATGACAACATTAAAATAAATTCAGTTTTAACTTCATCTAATTTTAATAGTGCATTTAATAGTTTCTTCCCAAATGAAACATAATAACCAGAATCGTTCGTCTAGAAACGTGCAAATCGATATGATATTAATATACGAAGAATGTCACAAAAACGTTATTGATGCAAGTGTGCTGTACGCTGCTCATTTTCCTTTAAGGCGGCATCCACCAAGAACCTATTTTAGAAAATTGGAAATAATACTAAGAAAAGAACCAGCTAATCAAAACCACAATGAGTTTATCGTCAATGAAGAGGCAGAAATTAACGTATTGGCCTATGTTCAATATTCTCCATCAGCCTCATTACGAGAATTAGAAAACGAATGTAACGTGGGCAGTGGGCTCAAGAAAATCCTACTTTGTTGAGAGAATTTCCAAGAAAGATTTGGATTTAACGTCTGGGTAGGAATTATAGGGACAAGAATTATTGGACCTATTTTCTTCGACGGATCATTAACAGTCCCAAGATATCTTAGATTTTTTGAAAATGAAATTGAAAATGATACAAATAATTTACTCCCGAACATTAGAGGAAACATGTTCTTTCAGCAGGATGGAGCAGGACCTCATAATGCTGCCATTGTTCGGCAATACCTGGATAACACTCATGAACTGAGATGGATTGGAACAAATTGTCCAATTAGGTGGCCAGCGAGATCCCCCGATCTGACTCCTGAAAATTTTTATATATGGGGTCACATTAAGAATAAAGTTTACTCCAGACCACCCACTACTTTAGACGACTTAGGGGCCAGAGTTCATCATGCATATCAAGAAATTCCTGAAAACGAACTAAGAAGCATTATGAGGTGCACAATATACAGGGTGATCTACCACGAGTGTGCCAAACTTCAGAGGCTGGTAATTTATCAAAAAATAAATGAACTTTCATTAATCAACATATGTCCTAAAACGCATAATAAAGGGAGCTACAACCCCTTGAAGGGGGTTGATGAATATCAATTTTTCGATTATAAGTCCAATATGGTGGTGATTAAAGAAATGAAATTTTCATGCATTACGGCCCCGATGTAGGCGCATAAAAGTACAAATTTCGTAATTAACAGCTTGCTTTATTGAGGTAGTTTTGAGGGGTAAGGGGTAGTTTTTTACCCTAAACTTTTTTTGACATCACTTCCGAAGCAAAACTTTTAAATAACATTATTTCCCATGCAATAACTCAGAAAAATGTATTTTTCAAAATTTCTGTCACACCAGCCGTTTTTGAATAATTTGCGTTGAACGGCAATAAGGTTTTTCACGTGAAATAAACAACATTTTTATTACAAAATTAAAAATCAATGTACAACACAGAAATAACGTACTTAATAGCTAAAAGAGTAACTGTTCAAAATGACCTCCTTGAGCACGAATACACGCCTCACAACGACGAATAACTGAATTATTAATTTCAGCCATGTCACCATTGTTTGTGATATAAGCTATACTATTATTGATCCTTCCATCAAGTGCTGAATATTATTTATTTCCTCAAAATAAACTAACTGCTTCATATGCCCCTAGAAATAAAAATCTAGAAGTTTGAGATCGGGAGAGCGAAGAGGCCATAAAACAGGACCACAGTTGCCAATCCAGTTATTTCCAAAATTCCGATTCAACCATTCATTCACATGTCTTATTGCCGTTCAACGCAAATTATTCAAAAACGGCTGGTGTGACAGAAATTTTGAAAAATACATTTTTCTGAGTTATTGCATGGGAAATAATGTTATTTAAAAGTTTTGCTTCGGAAGTGACGTCAAAAAAAGTTTGGGGTAAAAAACTACCCCTCACCCCTCAAAACTACCTCAATAAGGCAAGCTGTTAATTAGGAAATTTGTAATTTTATGCGCCTACATTGGGGCCGTAATGTATGAAAATTTCATTTTTTTAATCACCACCATATCGGACTTATAATCGAAAAATTGGTATTCATCAACCCCGTTTAAGGGGTTGTAGCTCTCTTATTATGCGTTTTAGGACATATGTTTATTAATGAAAGTCCATTTATTTTTTGATAAATTACCAGCCTCTGAAGTTTTGCACACTCGTGGTAGATCACCCTGTATAGGGCTAGATTTGTTAGGAAAAATGGGCGACAATTTGAACATTTCATTGGACATTAATAATTAACATAATTAATTGTTTTAACATTTTATTTATTTTTTTAAATGATATTCTACTAAAATTATTGTTTCTAAATAAAATTTTAAATACAAAGGTATTTTTTAAATTAGTTTATGCAACTTGCAAATCCGAATAGTTTACGAGAAACATGACATTAGAAAATGTATTTTATTACCTTACTATGTTTTCCAATAAATGCACGTTACTTATTACATGAAAGTAAGCACTTTACAAATAGTAAAAAAATTTTCAGTTTTAGACAAAGATGCTATATAATGGCATTATGGTCCTTACGAGTTACTGGAATCAACTGGAACAGATTACGTAAAAAATAAATTTGAGAAAAGGAAAAATTCCTTGAGTAAAATATAAATTTGGCAACGCTATCCTATGCAGTTTGAGTTGTAGATTCTGAAAAACATAAAATATACTGGGTGATGCTTTTAAAAATTCAAAGGTAAATGCACTTTTGGTGATACCGGAAGTCGACCATTTTGACTATATCTGCATGTCATCCGAAATTAGGTCTAATATCTGTTATAGGGATCTGACCCTACCATTCTTTAGTAAAATTTACATACCGCTAAATACCGTTGTTCCATAGTCCTCAAATCCTGGTGAAAGCGCTCACCCTGCACTTCACTGTAGTCGCCCAAGTTTATAGGAAAATAATACAAATGTGAATCTAAAACATGAAGTTTTAAACTCATAAGGATACCTTGCTTTTTGAAATTTATCAGCGTTCGTTTACTAACTGACTGTAATTAGGAGATTTGCAATTACCGAGGAAATTTTCGATGACCTTTATGAAACTAACCCACGCTTTTTTCTCGATGTTAGTCATGTGATTAATAAACTGATCATCATTCATGAGAAGACGAATTTGTGGTCCTGATTTTTTAGGAAATTTCGTCAGTTCAAGTGTGCCTGCTGCAGGTTTACTTTTTAATTTGTCTATCCATGGCTTGTTTTTTCGTATTTCGGCTTCAGCGGAAAATTTCACTAAAGATAGGTAGGTTTTTTTCGCTCAGTTTACATTTTTTAAATTTTTGTGGAGAATTGGGGGGTATGGGGGGGAACCCTCAAGATAATTTTTTTTATTTTCGGCTTCAGCGGAATATTTTACTAAAGATAGGTAGGTTTTTCGCCCAGTTTGCATTTTTTAATTTTTTGGGGGAATTGGGGGTTGTGGGGGGTAACTCACAAGAATTTTTTTTTTCATTTTCGGCTTCAGCGGAAAATTTTACTAAAAATAATTAGGTTTTTTCGCCCAGTTTGCATTTTTTTAATTTTTGGGGGAATTTTGGTGTGTGGGGGGGAATCCACACGATACATTTTTTTTTCATTTTTTTGCTTCAGCGGACAATTTTACTAAAGAATAGTAGGGTCAGGTCTCTATAACAAAAAAATTCTTTTATAGACCTGTGATTAGATGATGTGGCCTACTAAACCCGCATGGGTATGTGGTACTTACACGATTGCATACCAGCACATTCAAACCGCCCTGTATACAGTTTTTAAAAAACACCAACGAAGATAATTTATGTCAAAAAATATTTGATGCACCAGATAATATTCGAAATCAGCCAGAAATTTTCAAAAGAGTTCGTGAAAACTAGATCCGTAGATGTAAGTTGTGTTTAAAAAGGCAGGTTGGACATTTTGAACAGTTAGTGTGAAATTTTTTTTTCGTAATTAAAAAGTACATGGGAAAAAATTCGTTTTCTGGAAATTGCAGCTCCCTGTACATCGAAAACGAAGCATTTGCAGTCGCATGTTGGATAAACTTTTTTTACTTAAATTGGGGTAAAGAATCGTCCATCAAAGCCGGAACCAGTATTTACCAAACACCCTGTATACCCTCGTGTGATTATTAAACTTTCACACTCGTGATTAGGAGATGCCCTTTAGTCCTTTTGTATATAATATACTATTATAATATCTGTATATTAAAAACAGTGTCATTTTGTTCCTTTGTACATTTAATAGTACCTACAAAATCACAAATGCAAAAAAATAGTTGTAGGTATTTCCTTATCGTATTTGGTCATACTAAAATACTAAACACTTGAGTAATATTGTGGTTGAAATGCTCTAAATCGATAAGGTGTTGATATAATGTCGTAATTATGGACATGTATAAAATTTATATATAGAAATTCTATTTTAAGGATACCATTTTCCTTCTTAATTTAAACCATAACGAACAGTTTCTATAAATTCTTGATTGATTACCTACTCTCAGAAACTTCATAAATTCTATAAATTATAAATTATTTCTTCAATAAAAACAGAAAAACTTTATTTCCTATTTTTATTTTTAGAGGACTTCCAGCCAGGTATATGGACAATTTATCCTACGTTTCGTCCGAGTTTTCGGACTTTTTCAAAGGTTAAAAGCTAAAAATAATTAAAAATAATGGTTTTACATAAGTCTTAAATTAGATTAGTGACAGAATACATATCTAAAAAAGTGTTTTCTTACCTAATATAAATTTTCTATTTTAATTTCATTGTATGGGCTGGTTTTATTTTGTTTTTCATCATTTTTTTATTTGGTAGGTATGTGTTGTACGTGTAGTTCGGCGAGTAGGCAGAGAATGATCAGTATTTGGTATCGTCGTTGATGTGTTCTTTTTAAGAGTAGGTAATTATAACAGCTGATAGTATACTTATATTGATGGTCCGAGTGACAGAGTTATTGTAAACATTCTCATGATATTGGATAGCCGTTGAGAAGAGATTTTGCAGTTAGCACATATACAGAATGTATAAAAATTGTTACTATTGAATAAGATTGCAATATATGCCACTTAGATTTTCTATATATGTTTGATAATTTACTGTTTTTTTGTTGTTTTGTATTTCGGCCATTTCCAAAATCATGCGTTTTTGGAGTTTCTTTCTTTATGCAGTATGGTTGTATCCGGAAGGTTAAAATTGTGTGAATTATTTATGGCGTGTTCAGCTAATGCTGTGCTACATGAATTAGGAGTTGCTATGGAATTTCTAATTGATAATTTATGTTGATTTATACGTTTATTTAAATATTGTTGGGTTTGTCCAATGTAACACCTATCGCAATCTGAGCAATCAATTTTATAAATAACATGGGTTTGATTTAATTTCTCTATTGGATCTTTTAGTTTTGAATATAATTTATTTTTTATGCTATTATCATTTCTGTATGCTAATTGGATGTTATATTTACCTAATTCTTTCTGAACTTTTTCTGATACTTGTGGTATGTATGGTGCCGATATGTATATTTTGTCTCTATTTGGATTGTTTTGATTTTTATCCTGGTTTGTATTGTTAAATATGGATCCAAAGCAGTTAGGTTGTAAATCTATGTCAACTTGATTTTTATTGCTTTTGTTATTTATTATATGTATTCTCTTTTGAATATACTTATTCATAAAAGGTGGCGGGTAAAAAGTTATTTAAAAGAATGTTTTTGATTTTAATTATGTTTTCTTTGTGAAACAGTTTATCTGATAGTAAAATGGCCCTGTCCACGAGGCTGTTTATAACGCTAATTTTGTATTTATTACTAGTTTTTGATTGGAAGTTGGTATATCGTCCCGAACTCATACTTTTTTATACCAATTAGTTTTAATTCTACTGGTAGATCTAATTAAAGTCAGGTCTAAGAAGTTTATTTTATTTTCATTTTCTCTTTCTAATGTGTATTTTATTTTTCTGTGTTGTTCATTGAATTTCTGTAATATGTACTGTATCTCATTTTTATTAACGCATAGTAGACAATCGTCTACGTATCGTACGATACGTAGACGTAATATGCCATTCTGTGCATATTAGTTAACGGCTGCCATTAAACGATTAATAAATAAAATATATTGATTATACTAATAGCCACTTTAGACGAGGACAATCTGCGGAATATGCGGAAAATCCTGTTTACACAATATATTTTAGTGTAATTCAATCTAAAATTGTCCTGTACTATAGTATAAGCAAGCGTACTGTGACTGGTTTTAGTTCCAAAACTGTTAAAAATGGCAACTACGCTCGCATTTTTGTTGGTATTTGATTGTTTCTATAGGAAATTTGTCCGTATCTAAAACGATCTTATAATAAGCATGTAATTTTTAAAATATAATTGACAAGTTTCCAAGTTCTGTTTTCGTTATTAAATTATCCACACGGACTGTTTCAAACCTCTATACAAACGCAGTCAAACCGAACAGAGATAATACTCTCTGGTATACAGGGTGAATCAAAACTATACTGTCAAGGACGGATTTCTCTTATAAGACGATACAGTTCTTAGAGGTGAAAATAAAAAATGCGCATTTTCAGCAATTGCATAATAACGATCAACTGAAAAAATTTGAAATTTTGTAAATAGAAACTGCTAATTATATTTATTCTTTTGGTGTAATTTGAATTGTCGGTGCTGCCCGTGGGAACGAAAAATCGAGAGATGGCAACACTTATTTTGTCAATAATTCTTTAATTCTTGAATTTTTCGCATGTTTACAAATATTTTATAATCGCTGTTGTTTTTACTACAAAAAAGGTCTTCTTGTTGTAAATCAAACCAACTATTTACGAGATATTTGATATTTCGGAGAGACTTGCAACTAGAGGACCTTATTATAGTAAAAATAGCAGCAAAAATGCTTTTGAACGTGCAAAAAATTCATGGGTTAAAAAGTTATTATCAAGATCTATCCCAAAATAATAACCTTAATTAGCAATACCTAATCACAAAATGTTGTTTTTTCGTTTAACCGTTATTATGCAATTGCCAAAAAAGCGTTTTTTTTTTTTTGGTATCCAATAGCTCTAACGACGGCTCATGTTAATATGAACTGTTTAACTTATTTTGATGTGAGGAATCCGTCCTTGAAAGGATTTGGTTTACTTTTAAATCGTATATCTAACCATATGAGGAATGTCTGATAGACACATAAAAATTCCAACATGAGCTCCGTTTTAAGTAGCAAATTAAAAATGAATTATTTTATAAACAAGCTTATGTAATTACCATTCGCAAAGTCTCAGATCCCTTGTTTCCTAAAGATTTACGTATTGTCAGTATACTACCAACTTTTTCAAAAATTTTATAATGAGTCATGTATTTTCAATTAATGGTACGTTTACAAAATATCAATATACTACTTGCTCACCAATCTGGTTTTAGGCGAACTCGCAGTTGCACAACTGCCTTGTTAAAGTCTCAGATGACATCTTGGAAGCATCTAATGATAATAAAATTACAGCCTTAATACTCTTAGATTTTACTAAAGCTTTTGGTAACCTCCAAAGTAGATTAATTATCGCTATTCTTTATTTTATTGATTTGGGTAAAAATGCAGTTAATCTGATTGAAAATTACTTGGATAATAGAAGTCAAATGATAAAAATTGACAATAATTGTTCAGCTGTGTGCTCGCTTAGAATTGGCGTCCACCAAGGATCAATATTAGGGCCTCTGCGATTTAATATGTACACCAGTAATTATTTAAACAACCTAATACATTGTAATTGACACATGTATACAGACAACACACAGCTGTATATATCATTTGGTAAGGATAAGTCTGTAGAAGCAGTCGAGAAAATTAATTTAGATCTTAAAATTATTGAAAAGGCTTCAAAGCAACATATTTAAAATCTCTATTTTACGTAATACCACTAAAGCTGGACATCATTGAGTACAGGCGAACTTGTCTGTTCTTCCCAAAGCCAAAAAATTATCATTGGAGGGCCTATTGCCAACAAGGTAGTCCTAAGTCCCTCCGACTTGGATTAATCCCTTGCTGAAATTTACTACCGAGAAACTTTCAATTCTGGGCCCTGTTTTTAATATACAGGGATCGGCAGAATAGACTTTAAAATTAAAAATGAATGACTGTCGTATAGACCAACGAATTTTTGGGTTGAAGATTCTATCAAAAATAATAGTATTATTCAAGTGCAACGTGATTTTAGAAGAACTTTTGGCGTGAGAAATGTTCCGTCGCGTCCAACAATTATGGGTTGGGTCAGAATATGGCGAACTGGAGAATCCGTTGTCAAAACTAAACATTCAGATCGTCCGCGATCATTAAACACGCAAGAAAATAAAAGGCGAGTTCGTGATGCAATTACAGCAAGTCCAACAAGTCCAATTAAGCAACATGCCCAAGTCCTGGATATATCCGATAGAAGTATTCGGAGAATGCTTCATAACATGAAATTTCACCCTTACAAAATTGTAACTGTGCAAAAACTAAGTAATCGCGACAAACTAAGTCGAATAGAGTTCTGCGTAAGATTCCAAGAATTACGACAACAACATCCAGACATTGAACACCGTCTATTTATGTCTGATGAAGCTCATTTTTATTTGAACGGATTTGTTAACAAACAAACTTGTCGACACTGGGCCACAGAAAATCCACTTGAACTCCATCAACGACCTCTACATTCGCAAAGGGTTACTGTTTGGTGTGCTTTATCTTCAACGAGAATAATTGGGCCATATTTTTTTGAGGAAGACGAACATGCAGTGACTGTTACGTCTAGGAGATATGCAGATATGATAAGAACATTTTTTGAGCCTGAACTTCATGACGACGAACGCCAGTATTGGTTTCAACAGGACGGTGTTACCAGTCATACCGCAGATGTAAGTTTAACTGCCTGTAGAGAACTTTTTCCTACACGTCTAATCTCACGCCGTGGTGACATAAACTGGTCCGCCAGATCACCCGATTTGACTACACCCGAATATTTTTTGTGGGGTTTTCTCTAAAGTCGGGTATTTCGACGAAAGCCACGAAACATTGACCAATTAAAAGAAGCGATTCGCGACGAAAATTATGGAATTCCTGGCGCGGTGTTAAGAGCTGTAATGAATAATTTTGTTCATCGATTAGAAGAGTTTATAGAGCCATTTAACCCACATAATTTTTTCTTAAAAATAACGTCTTCTTTTCTTCTTTTTCGTTATAAAATTCTTTGTTAAATGTTGTTACCTTCGCAAATAAAATATTTATTTCCAGTTTAAATTATAAAGTGAATTCTGCCGATCCAATATTTTGATAACTGTCAAAGAAACTCCAAAGTATGCTTTATTTAATGGATAGAAACATGTTACGTTTAAAAAATGTATATTGAGTTTATAGCAATTTTAAATTGTAAAGTCTATTCTGCCTATCCCTGTACATATTTTTATTCGAAACATGTTTATCTTGAAATGAAACCAATAAAGGATAAAAATATTAGTTAACCTCTATTTTTGCGAACCTGTTTACAAGTTAAATGCATTTGTGGATGAGTGTAAGCACCCGGTAAGGGAAGTAGTATTTTGTATGTTGTTGTATTTCACTAATTTGCTTTATGTTGCCTTTGTAATATCCAGGTAGAAGTTCAGAAAAATTTTTGAGGCCTTGTTAGAATTTATACATCACTGAATTTTCCATGCGTAAACATGAAATTAATTGCTGACTGATGAGGGTTAATGGAAATGAATTCACTTGTTCTCTGGCATCATTTAAGAGTAGGTGAGAAGCAGCTCGTTACTATCAGTAGCCAACAACACGAAGCCTAACATTGATGAGGCAAACTGCCAGGGAGTACATGATGGAAATGATGACCACCCACCATGGGTATCAGTCATGTAAATAAGAATTAGTGAAAATCATAAAACTGAGATAACGGTATAAATTCATTTAATAATTTAATTTTTTATTTCTTAATATTTTCCTTATAATTATAATACATAACTAAAAAAATTATGTATTCATATAATACTGCTATTATTAACAATTTCAATTACAATTCCTATAAAATGGCGAAGGTTCCGGGCATAAAACTAAATACTTTCTGTTTGGCTGGAAAACATAATATTTACAATTTTATTCATTTCAACATATGCAGTGAAAGTAATAAAAATAATACACAATTTGATGGTTATTTCAGAAACTTTAATACAAATAATCGGCTATAATCCTGGGTTGCTCTTGTTGCCTCAAATATAGGTTAATATCTTCAATAATAATTCAAGCAAATAATAATATTAATGGTCTCCGATATTGTTAAAATTAGAACAAGGTCTACTATTCAACCAGTCAAACCGTACTTAAAACTATATGATTGTTTACTTACTAAATATGCATATATTATGATAGGATCCGAACCCCATAATTACACAGGTTAGTTAAATTGCTCATTGTATATACACCGCGACCATGTGGAGTTGAATACACGAGATAGTTTTTAAACTCATTTAGTATAATTTTAATAATAATGCTAGGTAACTTTTAACAACTTATTTTTAATAGAAATTATTATTATTTCTTAAAATAATATTAAATATAAAGAGAATCAAATGTATACATAATATCTCATGTGGCGAGTAGAAAGAAAATTGTTACAAGAGTATACACATTTAGCAAATTTACGATTTGGGTGCAAATACCCTCTCTAGCAAATATCAGACTTTGTGCGTACCCTCTCTAGTAAATATCAGACTGTGTCCCATCAACTCCACGTATATGGAGTTGATGGGAAATAGACAATTCGCATCCAAGCTAATCGAATAACGCTTATTAATTTTTTGGAATGAATATCTTGGCAACTCTTAATTATTTATCTATAAAATTGTATAGAATTGAATGTACATGGTGAATCCGCAAGAATTCCCATTCCCTTTTCTCCATTATTTCTGGAGTTAGAAAGACGTTTCAAAAAGCAGATTATAGGAAATTTTATGATTTTTTTATGATGACTTCTGTAAATATAAATGGTGTTGCATATAAGTGTGAGCAAACTATCCTATATTTTTTTTAAATAGAACACCCTATATATTTTTAATATTTTGACATCAACATTTTATTGCCATTCTAGTGATATACAGGGTGTCGCAACCAAAAGTAGGCACCCTGAATAACTTTGGAGATAAAAATTGTTTGAAAAATTGGTGAAACACGTCGGCCTATTTTCCAAGGGGGACATATTTTAATGTAATACTTGTATACCTATCATCATCCCTACACGGCCACCCCCCTCAAAAAATGCTAATGACAAGGGGGTCGAGTGATACATTTTTTGAAAGGTCTTTCAATTCCTTACATAACTGTGTATTTTTTTTTAACTTTTATCGGTTCGTTCTTAAGGAAAATAATTTTATTTTTGATGATTACAAACAATCGAAATCGTTTAAAAAATCTAAAATACACGACACTGGGTATTGGAATTTATAAAAAAACTACATGTTTTAGTGCTCTCAATTCAACACGAGTTTTTTCGACAAAAAACACTTTCCTTGTCCGTTTAGTTTTAGAATAATAAAAGACTCATAAGTATTTGATAGTCCTTGAACATTAATTTGTTCACAACCAATTTTAAATTGAGATACATTTTACCAGAGTGAGTTCTCAAAATGGAACAGAAATTGACAGCATTTATTTTAAAAACGATAATTGTGCTAGAGCTACGGAGCGCATATTCAATAAAAATTACCCTGATAGAAGGGTTGGTTTTCAGTATGTTTTACAATTATTGAGAAAATTTATGGAAACAGATTCTGTAAGAAATAAAAAGCATGAACCTCAGGGACCGATTAGGAATGAGGCAGTCGAAGTGGCAGTTCTGGGTCATTTGCAGATGGATAATACTCAATCGATCAGAAAAGTAGCTGAGGCTTCCGGTGTATCACGAAGCAGTGTTCATCGAATTGTAAAGGCCCACAAATTTCATCCATATAAATTTAAATTGGTACACGAATTAAACGAAGATGATCCCGATCGTCACCGTCGGCTTGAATTCTGTGAGAGTTTTAGTGAACAATTAAACGGTAATGCCAATCTACTGTACAATAGATGTTTTTCTGATGAATCGACATTTTAGTTAAATGGGGAGGTAAACAGGCACAATTGTAGGTATTGGAGTGAAACCAATGCACATTTGTTCATGGAAACTCATACCCAAAGGCCTCAGAAGTTAAATGTTTGGGCTGGCATCTTAGGGGATCACATTGTCAGGCGGTTTCTTATTCCTGACAATTTAAATGGCGAAAGGTACCTCGATCTATTAGAAAATAACATCGACCCAATGATTACCCAAATACTCGAAGAAGACGGTAATCTTTTAGAGGGCGAACTGTTTTTTCAACAGGATGGGGCACCCCCACATTTTGCTATAGCAGTCCGTCAATTTTTGGATAATCGGTTTCCTGAGCGATGGATTGGAAGAAGAGGTCCTGTGGAGTGGCCCGCTAGGTCACTCGATTTAACTCCTTTGGATTTCTTTCTGTGGGGACATTTGAAATCGAAGGTATTTGCAACAAAACCCGCATCTCTGGAAGAGTTACGCGGAAGAATTGTTCGAGAATGTCGTTTATTGACTCCAGATGTGTTCAGAAATGTTCGTACAGAATTTAAAGAGATTATACTACTGTATGGAAGTCGGTGGGGGTCATTTTGAACAATACATACGATAATTTAAACTGCTTCTTTTATTTTTATTTCCCGAACCTAAAATAATGAAACAATTATTTCTCAGGAACGAATCGATAATAGTTAAAAAAAATACACAGTTATGTAAAGAATTGACCTTTCAAAAGATGTATCACTCGACCCCTTTGCATTTGAATTTTTTGACGGGGTGGCCGTGTAGAGTAGAGGGATGATGATAGGTATACAAGTATTACGTTAAAATATGTCCCCCTTGGAAACAAGGTCGACGTGTTTCACCAATTTTTCAAAAAATTTGTATCTCCAAAGTTATTCAGGATGCATACTTTGGTTGGGACACCCTTTATACATGTTACATATTTGCATCGTTTGTTTGGAAGATACAAGCTGTTCAAATATCGAATTAAAATAAAGTAGAAACTATAAAATGTCATATTTCTAGAAGCCTGTGGAAAAATAAATAAGCGTCTAAATAATTAAATATCCGTCAGTCGATTAACTTGTCATTTTCTGTTGTCATAATTTGTGTGTGAAATATTTCCATTAAATAAAATCATGTCATGTATTATTCTGAAAATGAACGCAGTAACATACTCGAAGCATATTTTAACCAGCTTGTACCTTCCAAATGAATAATGCAAATATATAACATGTATATATCACTGAAATCGTAATAAAACGTAGATTTCAAAAAACTAAAAATATATAGGTTATTCTGTTTAAAAAAATATATGTTGGGTTGGTCACACTTTTATGAAACACCACGTATATTCAATGAGGTCATGGAAAAAAAAATTCATAAAATTCCCCAAAATAGATTTTTTGGAACATCTTTCTAACTCCAAAAATAACGAAGAAATGGGGGGTGGGAATTCTCGCGAGTTCACCCTGTACTATCCAAATATGAAACAGCTATCTAAAAAATATTGTATGAGTTATCGAATTTTAACAAGTGCTCTTATTTTTGTGTTTTAACTTAGAATTTTGTTTTGGAGTTATATTTCTTAAACGTCGCATGACAATTACATGAGTCTATGTAATAATTTACTGTTTTTACAAGAGAATAAATTTAAGATTGTAATCTCTAGAAATGTCACATTGGTCTTATTTTTATATGTGTAACATATGTAACTAAATAATCCAATATTTGCCCGACATGGTACATGTAGAATGGTTTAAATTTATCCAAAATTGTAGGAATTATAGGAAAATTAACTAACTATTGTATTTGTACTTAGAACCATATGACTCTGTAAAGCATACTTTAGTATAAAAAATGCAAATAAAATATAAATGTCAGTAACTTTTATTCATTAAACAGTCGGTAAAAAACATATAAAAATAAATAATTGTCAGTTTGTGAGTTCAAAGAATAACGAAAAGCATAAATTGTGGTCAAACAGTTACTTAGGATCATATGGAAATGAAGTTTATGACACCATATTTCATTCAATAGTGAAATTTCCTAGCCACAAAATTGCAGAAACTTATTTACAGCAAGCTGTAATGAAAATCTGTTTTGAGCAAAATGTCGCTTAGAACCTTATGGTTCTCATGCGACGAAATTTAAAAATTGGCGGTGAAAAATCATATCCTACTTCCTCAAACACTTATTAAATGGAATGGGAAATGGCTGCTTAACCAAAAGATTAGTTGTACATACTACCAACATTTTATAATGGTAACTCTCAAAGTTCCACAGTTATACCCAAATAACTATAATTTGTGCACTCCGGCTACACAGCGGAAATATTTGCCATTTTTCAGGGCCGGTGGTCACATAAAAAAATCCTATTTTTAAAGAGCCTTATACTCGTATAATTGAATTAATTGATATATCATTGATATGCATGCGTTTATTTATATACCAGTAATATATGCAACCAGTATTGAGACAGGAAGCCGGCATGAACGTAAATAATGTACGTAACTTGTTCTTCAGTTAGCAATACGGCCGCTTACAGTTACTTTCGCAGAGTGGTGTTTGGAATATGGTTCGCAAACATGGAATACAAAACAATGTGTAAAATTCATGAAAATTATCAGTGATGGGAACATTCGAGATATTTCAATAATCGATTATTACTAATCGATATTTTAATAATTGACTAATACTAGTAATACTAGTAATACCAATTTTAGTAATTTTAGTTAATTGTTATGTTGTATCATGTTGGGTGTATTTATTTATAATAAATAGTATTAAGTACTAATTTTTGGAGTGCTCTGTTTTATTTACTTTAAAAATATGTAAAAATAACTACTTATTTAACTTAAACTTAAACTACTACTTTTAAATTATTTCACACTAGGCATGAACCTATTTATACAAAGAAAACGCTGCGTTACGCTAATTATTTTATCTCATTTGCCAAATCAAATCTATGGTGTCGTACTCTGTTGTTACAACTAACTAATAGTCTACTTTATACTTTATCGTATTCATCGATCGGGGGTTGCAACTTCGAAACCCAGAGAATAATCGAATCGGACGCCGCCACATTCATCGTGCAATAATGATTTCGTACAAGTAGTTTTCTTAACTACTAATACTAGTAGTACTAATTTTTACAAGTCATAATCGATTATCTCGAGATATTTAAATAATCGACTAATTCGATTATCGTTTCGTATCTCGATTATTCCCATCACTACTGCCTGCACATATGAACTATTCAGAATTTGCACCATTGACCTCGATAGATGTGTAAAATTCATTTTCCTTGCACAAACATATGTACAAACCAAATCCATCAAATTTAACTGCCACGAATACAGAACGATAATTAGTTGTGACCATGTCTTCTAATGCGATGGCAGACTTCAATCATTCTGAATAATACATTGTATCAGGCGGTATGTATTTCATTATTCATTTTATACTTTTGCTTTTATTTGTCCACGTATGTCCTCCTGGCAACCATAAGGCAGTAGTAGCTACCGGTCCAGTTTCCTCTCCCTGATCGTCTATCACGTGAAGTTTGATTTATATAATATATCTATTCTAGTCTAGAGGCACGATTTTATGACGTTTTTTCAAGCTTGATAACAAAAAAACCAATAAATATTTTTATTATCCATTTTTTTGCCATTTATTTATTCATTTTTTTAAGAATACACAAAAAAATTATCAAAAAAAATTTCAAAATTCACAAAGTTACAGGCTGGAGGGGTAAAAAAAGGCGTGTCCTGGTTGCCACGATTCCAACCCTTCTAGTCATCTGAAACAAAAAAATATTCTTAATTAGTAAGGATGTCGTTGTAGCCCCTACCTCAGAGAAAAAAAAAAAATTCGCGCAAAATGGCGACTGTTTGAAAAAAGAGATCGATTTTTTATCTGTTTTTTTTGACTTTTCGGAATTTTTAAAAACAGTAAAAAAAAATCAAAATTTTGACTTAATTCTCATAAGAGCTATAGAGAGATATATAAAGAAGGTCCATACCAAATTTCAATTAAATCGGTTTATTAGAACTTGAGATGTCATTTGAAGATGGAGGTCGCAGAAAAGTGCAAATATAAAAAAATTCCATAATGTTTAAAGACGGCTGAAAGTCTGTTGCATATTACACTAACATTAGCAGTTTTAATATTTTGTTTTGGCGCAGTTGAATGTTCTAAGGAGCGTTCTAACACACCAACAATATTCACGAATGTACTATTTCTCTAGACACGGGTTGCTTCGCCATAATTAACGCACTGCACATAACAGAAACTATGTAATGACAATAAAAGAAATAATATAATAGAAATAAAAAAACACTTTTAATACCCGCCGTATAAAACAGTGCAACAGTGCTCAACCGCAGTCGTTTACAGACTTAATAGAAAACAAGTAAACAATACAGATCGAAGCAGTCGCTGTCGCCATTGTCGCCAAGATTATGCATCGTTGTTCAAATATATATATATATATATATATATATATATATATATATATATATATATATATATATATATATATATATATATATATATATATATATATATATATATATATATATATATATATATATATATATATATATATATATATATATATATATATATATATATATATATATATATATATATATATATATATATATATATATATATATTTGAAGAACGATGCATAATCTTGGCGACAATGGCGCATATATATATATTTATATATATATATATATATATATATATATATATATATATATATATATATATATATATATATAATATTTATATATATATATATATATATATATATATATATATATATATATATATATATATATATATATATATATATATATATATATATATATATATATATATATATATATATATATATATATATATATATATATATATATATTAGGGTGGTCCATCTTTTTCAACTATTACATTTTTTCGGCCACCCCCTGAGACTGTTCTATTTCATGAAATTTTAATACCTGCCAAATTTTAGCTCAATCGGAA